>PVKU01005590.1:88983-120379 GCA_004027475.1 Anoura caudifer | reverse complement strand
TCCTTATTACCCAGTGATTCCACTTCTGAGAATATCCAAAGAAAACTAAAACACTAATTTGGAAAAATATGTCACCCCTATGTTCATTGCAGCATCATTTACAATAGCCAAGATTTGGAAGCAGCCCAAATGCCCATCGGTACATGAGTGCTAAGTGAAATAAGCCAGTCTGTGAAAGACAAATACCATATGATCTCCCTTATAAGAGGAATCTAATGAACAAAATAAACTAATGAACAAAATAGAACCACAGGCATGGAAACATGGAACAGACTGAAAGAGACCAGAGGGGAGAGGGAGGGAGATAATGGTGGAAAGAAGGGGAAGGGACTAGTCAAAGAACATGTATGAATGACCCATGGACATGGACAACAGTGTGGGGATTGACTGTGGGAGAAGGGAGTGGAATGGGCGGAGGAGCGCAAAGGGGAAAAAATTAGGACAAGTGTAATAGAACAATGATAAAAATGACTTTTTAAAAAGCTGTGGCACATTTCCACAATGGAACACTATTTGGCCATAAAAAAGAAGGAAATCTTACCTTTCATGACACCTGTCGTGGTAGATCTGGAGATTATTATATTAAGTGAAATAAGCCAGTCAGAGAAAGATAAATATCATATGATTTCACTTATAAGTGGAGTCTAATGAACAAAATAAACTAAAAAACAAAACAGAGACATATACTCATAAATACAGAGAGCAGACTGACAGCTGTCAGAAGGGAGGGGGCTTGTGGAGCTAGCTGATAAGGAAAAAAACCTCTGAGACAGACCACAGTATGGTGATTACCAGAGGGAAAGGGGAATGGGGGGAGGTAGAAGAGGGTAAAAGGGGATAAATGGTGATGGAAGGAGACTTGACTTGGGGTGGTGAACACACGGTAGAATAAACAGATAATGAATTATAGAAATGTACACCTGAATCCTATATAATTTTATTAACCAATGTCACCCCAATACATTCAATAAAAATATTTTTTTAATGAAGCAGAAGCCTGCTTCTTCAGAAAGGGGATGAAACCTCCCACCTCTGAGACCAGCATTGTCCCCAAGGCCCCAACCACTGTGAAAGTGAGAGCTGAGCGGAAGTGCAGTGGGGGTGGGGGGCTGGAAAGTGCACCCGCAATGCGTTATGACTGCTCAAGGGTTTCCTTCCTCTTGGTCTCCCTGGCCTGGCTGTTCCACTCTATTTGCCCCTTGCATTGGACTGAAACTGACAGGCCAGCGGGGGAGCTGGAGCGGAGCCGTCTGGGGAGCCCGCGGGAATGGGGGGCGTGGGGGAGGGGCCAAGGCAGGAGGAAGAACCAGGATGGAAAAATCCCAGGTGACTGTGGAAGAAATGAGGGAAGAAACAGGAACATCCGAATGAAGACGGGGAGACAAAGAGCAAAGCTGAACTGCCAAGGAGACACAAAGCACGCATGAGCCTTTATGAAAGAAAAAAAAGAATGGACTGATGGTGGCTCATTTATTAATTATTAACAAACAAGTAGCACTAATGAATAGCATCATTAGAGGATATTTTGTGAATATTAATGTGCAGTTACATTCCAAATAATGCTCTCCCCCTGGCCAGCCAATGTCCTTCCACTCTTCATTCAAGTCACCTATGTTAATGACCACCTCCATTGAAACCCTCACAAATCCTACCCTGTGTCTCCCACAGTCTTTATCACCAGCAAAACACTGTTAAAAATCATTTCCTACGTTTATTTTTACTGTCTGTTTCCCTGCACCACTAGAGCATACACTTTACAAAGCCATAGATTTTTGTGTATTTTCTATACTGATGTGAACAAGTTCCTGATATACTATAGAGTCTCTATAAATACCATGTATTAAAAAAATAATATAATATTCTACACCCTGGCCAGCTGGTTGGAGCATCATCCTGTACACCAAAAAGCTGCTGGTTCGATCCCCAGTCGAGGCTCATACAAAAGGCAACCAATCAATTCTCTCTCTCTCTTCCCCTCTTCCTTCCTCTCTTTCTCTCTAAAATTAATAAACATATCCTCGTGTGAGGATTACAAAAATGAAGTGAAATTAAAAAATAATACCACACCAAGGGGTTTCCTTCAAAGCACCACCACACATTCCCTGGAGAGGTCCCCTCTCCAATCAGACATTTCTCTCACCGAGAACTTGCAGGAGAGGCGAAGAGAACTTCAGTTCAGCCATGAGCTCTGCCTTTCCCTCTAAGCAGACTTCTAACAGCAGAGAGGCTGCAACCGAGAGCCTGTCACAGAGCTCCTGCCTGCTCCCCTGGGTCCCCTGATGCCAGCAGCATCCCCCAACACCAGCACACAAGCAGAGGGTCAGGGTTGAAGGGGTCTCACCCTGTCATCTTACAGATAAAGACTGGACCCAGTGAGGTGGAGTGAGCTGCTCAAGGGTGCACAGTGAGCTCCTGAGTCCCTCTGTCCTCTCTAATGATACACAGGGCTTTGTTGGTAGGTGGCCAATGGCCCACTCTTGGCAAAATGCCAAAGGTAGCAGACACGCTGGGCCTTGCATCTTTGGTTTTCTGTGCAATTGCCCCCCTGCACCCACACCCAGGTCTGCCCTTTCCCAACCTTCCAGGAACTGTGATATACTCAGTGATCCACTCAGTAAGTACATTTGTGACTCCCAGCAGACCCAAGCCCTGTTTGGATTTCTCCAGGGGAAGAGGCTCTGGTGGTAGGGCTTCAGTCTCCAGGGAGCTGAGTAGAAAGGTATTTTGTAGAGAGCAGTAATCCTGTCCAAACTCTAACATGTGTTTGTTTCTAAGGAGTTCGCAACCTTTTGAAACCCACCTGCAGAGCCAAATCCCAAAGCCAGTGAGGGGAAATGAGGGGCCCAGGGTCTCTCTGTGAATTGGGGCTTTAGGAATACAGGTATCCCCAATCTTGGCTCTCTTCCTGAAAGTTTTCTCTTCTCATCACATCTTGGGCAGGGAATAACCACACAAGGAAAATTGAGGCAGTTTTTTCCTTAGATCCTTCCAAATCTAAGTAAACCTGAGATATAGGAGCCTGTTCTCTCCTATACTCTTCCAAGTGAATGACCCTCAGCATCAGAGGCTACCAGTAAAGAACCTGGAACAAGGCATAAGAAATCCAATGGTTAACATAGGCCACAGTGATTTCCATTTATTGAGCACCTAGTATGAGCCAAGCACTTCCGTGTATTCATTCTCTCACATAATCCACACAGCAATCCTGAATCATGTGCTCGGAGACGTTAATCAGCCTGCCAAATGTCACACAGTCGGTAAGTTTCAGAGCTGCATTCAGACTGAGCACTGCAGGACCCCAGAACCCATGTGTTTGCTTGCTCCTTGGCATACCACCTCCATGAGATTCCAGCCATCGTGGGCAATGTCACAGTGGACCGAAGGCTGTCCTCCTGTCTGCCTTCAGGAGGATGGCTCCCATCCTGCAGAGGCTGCATCTCCATGAACTCCTTTCCATCCCATGTTTCCAGGTTAGCTTTTTCACAGCTTCTGTTGCCATGGCATTAGGGGCTCTCAACATCATTTGAAAACCCAGCAAAGGAAAATAAGAGGACTCGAACTCTTTCATTGGAGAGGCAACCTGTTGGTTGTTTGTTTGTTTTAGAATTTGTAAATCTTAGCAATTGCAACTTTTATTGGAATGGGTAAAATACCACAGTTTAATATAAAAGTGAATTATATTTTTAAGTATAACTAATTCTAAGTATATTTCTCTTCCATAGATCTCCAAGAACATAGTTTTCAATCACAACGTCATGGTTCACCAAAAGATCTACTTATATCATCCTCACAACAGATACTTTTCTTAAATGCTTAACTTTTAAACTTAAATTTTCAGAGTATTGAGAGATACATTAAATGTGTCATTTTTTTTTTTTTAGAAAAGACTCCAAATAGCTTTTTTTAATTCCATGAATTGGTAGAAATAATTGAAATATTGATATCATTGGACTTAAGTGATTTTTTATCAGTATAGAAGCCTTTTTTTTTTTTTTCACACTTATCATGCCATGAATTCATAGGGAATGGGTTCCAGCAGCTCAGGCCCCTTTCCATTAGCTCTCACAAGTGTGCTTCTCTGGGCGGAACAGGCTGATGCTTCAGTGGAACCCAGGTAACTTTCTCTTTGGCTTCCTTCTTTTTCTCATCATTTTCCTTCACATGATTCAGGAAGCTATCTCGACTCTTCAAGTGCTTAATACACTCAATTCCTACATTAATTATCTTGGCAAGAATCTTGCCCTTAACTTGTTTGTTTACACCAATGCCCACCACATGCTGGGTGCCATTGTAGTCTCTCCCAGTTTTGCCATGGTGACATTTGCAGGGCTTTCCTTTCTGAGGAGTGCCCATTCCCTTGATATCTACAATATCACCTTTCTTGTAGGTTCACATGTATGTAGCCAAAGGAACAACTCCATGTTTTCTAAAAGGCCTGGAGAATATATAAAGGGTACCTCTCCTCTTTCCCCTTGTATTAGTCATTTTGGGGAATTATTGGAAGATGGCCGTTCCAGCCAAAAAGCTGATTTTTTTTTTTCATTTAAAGTATCTGATGACATGGATATAAAACGGCCATCATTTAAAACTGCAAACTTTTTCTGCTAATGGAGCCAACACGTTAGCTATCACTTATTTTTATTGAATTTATTGGGGTGACATTGGTTAACAAAATTATGTAGGTTTCAGGTGTACGATTCTATAACCCATCATCTCCATGTTGTATTGTATGTTCACCACCCTAAGCTGTGTCTCCTTCCATCACCGTTTATCCCCACTTTACCTGACCAGTTCTCGAATCAGGTTTACAAATGGGAGACAAATAATGGCATTTGCAGGCCTTGGAGTTATTTAGCTTCTTGCTCCAGGAAGTTCAGGTAACTTTTCAGACATGGCCTCATTCTTCTCCACAGGCTTTTAGCAGGAGCCCAAAGGAGAAACCAGGACCATTCCCTGCTGGGTGGGACTAGAAGGAGGTCCATGGCCCTCACCCATGTGTCTGAACTTGCTCCTCTTCATGTCGCTCATGCCTGGCGTGAAAGAATAGTCACACCACTGGCACTGTTACATGTACATGGGAATTTACATGAGGGCCATAGTTTGCTCCACAAGTTTAAACAATCAAGAAATAAATGTGCTGTAAGGTTTGTAGACTATTAGGGATGAGAGGCATGTTACTGTTTCAAGCTCTGTTCCTCCCAGCGGACACCCACATGGCATCTTCCAGGGGAGCAAACAGGAGCCCAGAGAGATTAAACTGAACGAAGGTGCTTCTACTGCCCCCCCACCTTCAAAATAGCCTCTAGGCATTGAGACCACCTTTGCTGCAGGGAAAAGCAATTTCACTCTCCCTCTGGAATGCCCAGAGTATATATTCTGTTTATCACTCACTCTCTTGGGTCTCTGGTTTTTCTCCATGACTCTACTTGTTCTCAGTGAGTTGATGTACTGGTAAGAAAATGCCCTTCGGAATCAGGCAGACTTGGGTTTAAAGCTCAGCTCTTCTCCCACTGAATAGCGGTTTGATTTTGGACAAGTTACTTAATATTCTCTCCGTCTCAGGGCTGAGAACAGTCTAGAAAGACCCTTTCAGAATAAAACACTCCCTGATATCCTGTCCTAGTTTACTTAACAGAAAGTATCAGAAGACTCCAGGTCCTTGCTTTATGCTTTAATATCCTAGTGCTTGCCTTTCGAATGTTTTTAACATTCAATTTTGCATTCTGCCTCTCAAATTCACAGCATGGTTATACTCTTGTCGACCAGCTTTCAATACAAAGGGATCTGCTGGGAGTTCTCTAACAGAACACATACCAATTTCCAACTTGGCTAAACCACTCAGTGATGAAAGGAAAGGAGACAGAGCCCTTGCTTTTGTGAAACATGTTATTTAGTAACCAATTTCTCCGTTTGAAGGTGAGACCAAGGATGTGAAGCCTTGTTTGTTTAGTCATCTGTGAATCCGCAGTCTCAGCTCTCAGCTCTCAGCACAAACTGCAAAGGAAATTTTATTTGAAATTTTCAACAGCCTCAGTCTTGGGCAGCACATAAATATAGAAGAGAGAAATGGCCTAAAAGTGCAGTTCTGGAACTTTCTATTCCAATCAGTACATTCAAATATTGAGCACAATAGACACTATTTAGTAATAATTCATCAAGAAATCCATCCTCATGTTTAAACTAAATCATCTATTTACTTGTCAAAATCAGTCTCACAGTGAGTAGAGTTTGTAGGGGGTAGGGGTGGTGCTGTGATATTCTAATAATTCAGGAATTGCAAGCTTTCACAAATCCTTTGGTACCCAACAGGCCTGAGTTAAAATTCTTAAGCAAAGGTCTTGGGGATCTGGGGAGAAAAGAAGCTAATATATTCAGGGTTTCTTTTGGGGGTGATGGAAATGTTTAAAAATTGATTGTGGTGATGGTGGCATAATTATGAATATAATTAAAAACGATTGAACTGTACACTTTAAATGGGTGAATTATATGGTATTTGAATTACATCTCAAAAAAGTTGTTTTAAAAACCCCTAAGCATCTGTCAGTTTCATTATGACAAAGTGGGGACAGCACCTTCAAATGCTGTCGTGGAGACCGAGTGCCTGCAGCCGCGCCGGCACAGGTTTGCAGCAGGGGCTCCCCTGGCAGAAGCTGCGGCTGTCGGAGCAGTGGCGGTGACAGTGGCGACGACAGGGGTGGTAGTGACACCATCCCCACGCCCTCCGTCCTTCCTTAGTCCACTGTAGCCCCGATCTCCTTCCATCTCCAGACTATTATCTTCACAGTTCATTTGAAAATTTTAAAAAGTAATGGCCCCTCTTTTTGTGACAGCTCTTCTATTGTTGCCTAGAGCAATTATTTATATCTTCCATGCAGCTACTTTTATAGTTAAAAATAACTTTTTACTGGTTTATATCATCCTACAGGGGTATCCAACTGTTGCCCCGCAGGCCACATGAGGCCTAGCATGGCTATGAATGCAGCCCAACACAAAATCATAAATTTACTTAAAACATTATGAGATTTGGGGGGGATTACATGTTGCAATGTATTGAATGTGTGGCCCAAGACAGCTCATCTTCTTCTAGTGTGGCCCAGAGACACCAAAAGTTTGGGCACTCCTCAGTCCTATTAGACAATGAAACCCCAAGTACGGAAAAAGTATCTCCATGTCCCTCCCAACAAAACTTGAACTTGGGAGATTGAAATGATTTCTTGATTGAATTTTATTATTGGATCTGTATGAAATTAATCTCTTTACAGCTTCTTTTGTCCTTGATTTCCTCATCTGTCCTTTTTTCCCTAATTTCTAACTGGTAGCCTATCAATCTCACCTGTGTGCAAATGTGAATAATTGGCCTTTAAAGGTGACTTCCTCCACTTCCTCACCACCCCTGTGAGGCAGACGATACACCAGAGCTGAGAGAAAGAAATTGTTCCAGTGGACAAATCATCAGAGAGTCTTACATAGAAGGATGGACGTGGTACTCTTTCAGTGTATTCCTTTGAGGAAGATTAGGAAATGCGATCCCCAGAAACCCTTTATATACAGAATCTTGGGCCCCAAAACTGACTTCCCAGGAACAACAGGGTCTTCCTATTTGGTGAAGATCTCCTTCCCTGTAGGCTCCTTGTTCTATGCAACTAAAGGACATATTTCCTACCAAAATAAAGAAAATCTACACACATCAAGCAATTAAGTTAGCAAATGAGGCTTGGCACCCAGAGGAAATAGAACCAGCTATGATTAAGAATGAATCTCAATATCTACAAAATAGAATCCACAAACTGGCAGGAAATTTCTCCTAACTAATCCCATCTTACATCATCTGACACAGTGATGAAGCACAGCAGGAGTGAAAAGACTGTTGGTTGAAGAAGCTCAGTGGATTGATTTGGGGTACTGTTTGTGGGGCTCAAGAGCAAGTCAAGTGTGCACCGTATCTTTGACAAGTAACCTAGACTCACCTCCTGACCAGCAACTGCGTGTATTAGAATTCTTTTAGCTGCAAGTAAGAGAAACCCCTGCTTAATCAATAAAAAAAAAAAAAAAAAAAAAAAAAAACTTGATTATCTCATATCTCATATCACAGGAAGGCCAGAAGAAATGCAGTTTTCAGAACTGATTGATTCGGTGGCTTGGCAAACTCAGCAAGGACCCAGGTTGTTTTTATCTCTCCGCCCTATCATTCACAATGCTGGCTTTCAAATTAAGCTGGTAATAATGTGGCAGCCACGGTTCTCAGCATCTCATCCAGACACTTCACCATCTCATCAGGGTAAGGAATTCATTTACAGAGAACTCACACAAGTAACTACTAGGGGAGAAAGATACTCTTTCCCTGGTCAGGACTACTCTGGAGCTGGGGGGCGAAGTCAGCTTTCCACAGGCACATGGCCACATGGGGAATGAAGAAAAGGTTAATGCAATTGGAGTTCTGTTAGAAAAGAAGGGGGAATGGAGGCTGTGTAGGCAACCAAGCACGATCGTTACACAAACCATCTTAAGGCATAATGAGACGACTGGAAAGGACTACTTGCCCACATGAGCACCTAGGCAGGAATTGCATTGTTCACAAATTTAGGAATAGAGGGCTTACCCTCCCTTAGGAAAATACAAAGCAGTCTTTCTTAGGAACTCTAGAGGAAAGTCAAATCATTCTGGAGATCTGGCAGCCATGAGTGGAAGTGACATGAAGGTAGCTGAGGGATGGATGGGAACATGCGGGCAATGACTAATAAGAACCCACAGGCTTCTGCAAGGCTCTGAAATATCTAACTGCCCGTGGGAACTGCGGGTGGGGGAAGGGATGTGTCACTAGCTGTTTCCAGCAGCACTGTGGCTGTCTTATAAATCAAGGGTGTCAGTGTGAGTGTCCCTAGCTTATTAAGTTAATGGAAGAAAAATTTTTTTTTCAGATACAGAAGAGACCAAAGCCAAGTGCACAGGCAACAGCCAACTCAAAGCAGGATGACAAGTTTCCCTTTAAATTGTCCTGGAGTCACTATCTGCACCTCCCTGATGGGCATGGTTTGATACTTTCATAGCCTACAATGGTTAGAAAAATGGAAATGCCAATATCTTCTCATCAAAGATTTTGTGAGGACTATTATTATTAATTATCGGGTAGCACTCTGCAGTTAACAGAACAATTTCTCATAAGTGATCACATTAATTTTTACTTAAGCTTGTTATTTATTGTTATCCTGCTTTATGGTTCAAGAAACTGAGACTCAAGGAAGTTAACTAACCTGTTCTAGACTCCATGGTTAGTAAAGAATTCAAAATATACCCAGAGTGGCCTTTCACAGAGGTAGAATATCTGTGTGTCTTATTGCATGATTTGTGACATCTCTGAGGCCCTAGAGATTCTTAGAGACTGTCTTCCACCTCGGCCTGAAATAAGCCTAAAATTCCTACTAGTAGGAATATGCCCATTTTGCTAAGGAACCATGTCTGCAAAAGCTCCATGTTCTGCCTGGAAAAGTGGAAAAGAAATGGCCATCCATTCCCCTGTCATTATACTTCAGTAACCATCCATGCTTTCCCTGAAGTCCAGAGCTATATAACCCATTCTTGCATGGAAAACAGAGAGCCAGAGGTCCAAGGGGAAAAAAAGAGCATACTTAGGCCAAAAGGAAAGAGATTAGGAGCAGGGAAGAGATGCCACAGAATTCCATCTTCTCTCTAAAAGCATGGGGCACACAGGATTAGATAACCACCTCAAACAGCTGGAAAAAGGAAAGGGAGTCTTAAAGCCCCAAGAATGGACTTAAAAGGGAAATGATTACTAGCCTGGAGTAAAACCCAAAGGAAACTAAGTTAGACCCCTGGATGCTGAGCCTTCCTTAAGACCCCAGGTTCCAATCTTCAGCACAGCTTGCCAAGGACGCTGAATCAAACACGCAGAAGTCCCCAATGTAAACAAGCCACAGAGTTCCCGCTCAGTTTCCGAAGCAGCCCCCGAGGCGCTGTCTTCGGTGCTGAAGCAGCACAACCTGGTGCCGGGAGCGCGCAGAGACAGCAAGACTGACTCCAGGCCGCGCCTGCGCTCCACTTCTGATTTAGCTCCGGAGTCACGCGGTCCTCAACCCTGGAACTGCTTGTTTCAGAATTGGGACAAAGTGCCTACATCCCACATTTACCTTTACTCCCACCACTCACAACAGCCTCTCGAAGGCCTAAGAAAGGGATTTTTGACGTTTCAAGGCCTGTTACTACCAAACTGCCAGGCTAGATGATTTGCCACTAATGTCCCAAGAATCCACTCTGCATGCCCCATTTCCTTGTTCTGTGGCTCTTCCTTCCCCTGTCTCAAGTGCAGCTCTTCCACAACCTGCTTCCCGAGCCCACTCTTGGAAGAGAGTTTGGGAGACACCTTTTATAAACCAGAGTGAATTTAGGTCGGCATGAGACGTCATTTGAAAACTTGAATGCCATAAAATGAAAGCGTGCCACAACTTAAGAAAGATATTTGGGGGGCAATAAGGAAAGAGGAGATTTCTCTGGGCTTATAATGTCACACCCGTAGGCAGCTTCCTATTGTCTATACACATAAGCAGTCCTCACTAGTATCATCATTACACAAACTGAAAGGCTTGGGTATTGCAGAAAAACAAATTTAACTTATTAGACATCAGAAATATTTAGTCACCTTTTTTCAAGGCATCCCCAATGCAGTTGGGGAAGGTGAGGAACAGAGACATTGCCAGCTGATAATTTATGTACCAAGTACCAAGACATGGCCCAGGTTTCACGGGAGCCCAGAGATCCACCTGGAGGATCTAGGCGTGGATCCAGAAAAGGAGTTTATTAGGTTAATAAAAGGGGCAAGAAAAAAAAGTGCAGGTTTTGTTGTTAGAAAATATGGGTCTCTGTCCTCAATCTGCCAATTATAGTCATCTTAGGAAAGCCATTTAGTTTCTCTTCCTCTGTAAAATGAGAATAGTACTAGAAGTCTTGCTGAGTTATTTTAGAGATGAAGTGAGATAACATGTAAACATACTTCCTAAGCTGCAAGTCACTATTCAATGAAAAGCAAACCATTTTCTGTGTGTGAATGGCCATGCCCACGCTCATGTGTAAGTGCCATGAAGGCAGGGCCGGGCCCTTCTGGCTGGTTACAGTGCCGAGGACAGCATCATGTTCCCAGAGAGGGTTGTCAAGAGCTTTCTGATTCCAAAAGAGCTCTGACTCTAGGAAGAAAAAACACAATGTCCGTCCTCAGTGGCTAGTTCTGCCCAAGCCACCCCTGGGGTGCAGGGCAGCGAGGTGCAACAGAAAAAAGATGGCTCTCACAGGAGGAGTTGGCCTCAAACAGTAGCTCCAGATGGAATTTCAGCTGGAAGCATACAGCAGCAGCTGAGCTCAAAGAAATGACTGAGGTTTTCTGGACCTACTCTCTGGCTGGTGGGTGAGATGAATCAGAAAGAAATAGAGGACAGGTGGTGCAGGCAGAAGGGAGAAGAGAAGGGATGAGGAGAAGCAAAAGCGAGGTCATGATGTAGAGCCATATTCCAAATCTTTTGCTTGGGTGGAAATTTTCGACGAATGCTACTGCCACTGGATATTGCTATCATTTCATGAAGAGATACATTTTAGAAAGAAAATAATCACAGATTATTAAAGTTGGAAGAGACCTTTACAGTGATCCAATCCAAACCCTTCATTTTACAGATAAGATGAGGGCCAAGAGAGGTGAAGTTCAAGTCAAAAAACAAGTTCCTTAAAAAAGGGGGGGGGGGGGACTAGATTCAGGTCTTCTAATTCCCAGGCCAGTTTGTTTTTCACTACTTATATTTGCTAATTGAATTAAGGCAAAGTTTGAGGTGCTGTAACAAATAAACCCAACACTTCAGAGACTTAAGGAATAAATAAGGGTTTTTTCCCCTCATCAATGTAATAACAGTCACAGATCGAGTTGGATTCCCCAGGAAATAGACTAACAAGGGAACTGGCATGCCAGAGGGTCACTGGGGAGAGTTTTCTGGAATAGCAGCTGGGCAGAGGGGTTGTTGTGGTTGCAACAGAGGCTTCAGCCAATAACACAGGGAGCTCTGTAGCTTGAATACCTTTCACAGTTGTCCAAAATTGGGGCATGGGGGCCAAACCTTTCAACCCAGCATGGACCAATCATTGGATGTGGGTTTCCCTGAGGAGAGGAATGGGACTTCAGGTGAGGCAGCTCTCTTTGGCCAAGAGCAGTTCCTGAGGAAGAAGAATTTGAATGTGAGTTATCAGCAGCCCATATTCCCAGGATCTGGGTTAATTAGTGCTTCATGCCTGACGAGAGAGACCTAGGCAGCCCATCACTGTACTCACTATGGTAGGCCAGGTTTCAGGAGGTGGGCAGCAGCCCTACTCCATGTGGTCACTCAGGGATCCAATCACTGCTTGGCCACCCCTTAAAGAATCACCATCATCCACATGTCCAAATCTGGGTCACCGTAATGTCTGGGTTCATAGCATGAGAAATAGAAAGAGAGCATGGTAGGAACACACCACTATCTTAAGCAACAAAAGTGGAAGGGACTGAGATCCTATTGGCGAGAACTCAGTCACATGGCCATGCCTAACAGCAAGGGAAGCTGAGAACAGTAGTCTTGCCATGAAGCACATGCCCAGTTACAATTCTGCTACTACGAGAGAACATATTAAGAAAGAAGGCCCTAGACTGCCATTTATTTGCCACTGAATATATGTTTAAAATGATCTCTTGGTGTTTTATCCCTCTTTGGAGCTGGAATACACATGTTCCTTGAACTTCTGCTACCCTATTATTCTTCCAGAAGCCAAATTTATTTCAAAGAGTATTGGAGTAAAGTAGTCAAGCCAGACTGCTCTCGGATAGGGGTCTTTCTCACTTATTTTCAAAGTGACTATAAAACTATCAAAGGGATTTTCAGGAACTATTACTCTGTTCTAGAGAAAGGCCAGCTTCCAGAGTTTCTGCATGCCCAATAAAATCTGGAAGGTGTAAAGACTTCAAGTCTTTGCCCCTCCCTGTGTATATAATCACAGGGTGAGCTACAGAGACTCGCTGGGTAAGTGTTTTGCTTAAGTCATAATTTGTGAGAATTCCACTTCTCCTTCCCAAAGTCTGGCTTGTCATAAGCAGCATCTCTTCTGGTTTAACACCCAGAATAACCTGACCTTACCTATTTCATATCAGAACCCTATAACCTAACTGCCTTTGAAGAAACAACTGAAAATTTTGAGACACAAGGAAGGATTTTTGAGTGTCTTGTCCAAAATCCTAGACCTGTACTGATAGTTCTGGTTCTCTGAAACCCAATCAAACCTTTTGAAGATGCAATGCAAAAGCATTTTTCCTTTTTCCTACTTATAATCCTACAGCTGCAGGAGTCTTTCTTCTGACAACACATTCTCTCAGGCCTCCAATTCTGAGAATTAGCAGGTGGGATCTATGCTCCAGGAGCCTACAATAGTCATGCAGGGGGCACGTCTGGAGTCAAAAAGGTCTAGTGGTGACCAACTTACCTGGGACTCCAATCACAAAGGAGGAATGATCAGGTCTGTCCTTACTGTAAGTAACCATGGAACTAATCCTTCTTGGAAAAGTATTCAGAGGTCTTTAGAGTTATAGCTAAGTATAACTCTGCCAGTAAAGATGTTCTCTGAGTATTCATCCTCGCCACTGCATTCGTTTAGTCAGTTGCTTGTATTTTATTTTTTTGAAGATGTTATTTATTTATTTTTAGAGAGAGAGGAATGAAGAGGGAAAGAGAGGGACAGAAACATCGATGTATGAGAGAAACATAGATTGGATGCCCCTTGCATGCCCCCAATTAGGGACCTGGCCCACAACCCCGGCATGTGCCCTAGCTGGGAATCAAACCAGTGACCCTTTGGTGCACAGGCCAGTGCTCTGTCCACTGAGCTACACCAGCCAGGGCAGTTCCTTGTATATTACAAAACACATTAACATCCTGTAACTCAGGGGTTTCTAAAAATGGTACAAGCACATGTATATCCTGGGGGGGGGGGGGCGGCGGGGATATACAAAACTATCCACTGAAGTGCAGGAAAGACAATATCAAAGCCTCCTATGATAAATATGAGAAAAATACATCTTTATTAGTATCTAATGTGTGGATTGACATTGATGATTTTTTTGATCCGTGTGTCACTTACAGGAAACATGTTATACTGGGGGAAGAGTGAGAGTTCCACACTGTGGAAGGGTTAAGTGGAGTTGCAGATTATACAATCTAGTTTTAATTAAACTAACCTCCCATCAAAGTGGGTGCTTGGCTTGGAAAGATTCCTGCAAAGAGATCCCAAATGGAAGTGACTCCTAATAACACAAGCAAGAAGAAAAGATGGTGCTGACACGTCTACTTGTAGTAAGAGCTCTAACATATTACAACCATATTACAAGACTGAAACAATGATGACTTATTCAGATCCGAGAAGAAGTTGGTCAAAAATGTTTTAAATTATCATAAGTATTCAAAATATAATTTTACATCCACTGCCCTTGATAATGAACCTCATCCTTAGTATATATTATGACTTTAGATATTACCTAATGATACTAGTGTGCTATATAACTTACAAATACATAAATATACATACATTGAAGGTGAACATGCAAATACATTTTTACTGATGGAGAACATGCTCAAAAAGATTTGCAGACCATTTTCATAAATCATCTAAACAAGTCTCAGGATCATGCTGTGAGTGGTGTTAATTTGCAGATGAGAAAACTAAAATCAGAGACCATCAGCTATAAGATTTATGTGGAGGTGAAGACTGGCTACCAATGCAACAGGCACACCAAAAGCTGAGCAAGCAATTCAGGGAGGCGTTTGTGGAAATTAAAAAGTGAACTTCACCCTCATAGCTATTGAGTCCCAGGCTCTGCCCTGTTCTCTTCCCAGCAGATACGCCAGGAAAGCCGGGACCACAGAGACTATCTCGTTCTATCAGGTAAATGATGTCGTCCACAACCATGGCCAGAAACCTCACCCTTTAGGGGAAAAGCCAGGCATTTGCACTAGGATGCTTTAAGACCTTGTCGGAGTCCCCTCCAACAAACATAAAACGCTGCCTTAGTGGGAAGCGAGATCACAATCCCAAATGATTAAATCTGACTTTACAAGGGAGACTTGATCTTGGAAAAAAAACAAGTTTTCTGAAATGCATCCCTTTGGAGGTTGCAATGTTTCAAAGTAAATTTCCTCCCACCACTAAAACTCTAGCGTTTGGAAGAATGGAAACCCAGTTCCCTCTGCAGCAATCCAGTCTGACTCCCCAAGCTCAGAAATGTGCTGTGCTCAGCATTTCTGTGCTGATGCAGCATCCATGGTCAAAGGCAAGGCGGGCGGCTGCAGCAGCCACAGCAGCAGTTGCTCTAGGGAGGTGGAAATCAGATTGCACCATTTCTACCTCATTTGGCAGCAGAAACACCGAGTCACAAGGAAGATGAGGTCCTAGTCCAGAGCGTCTGGGTTGTGTCACTCTAAAGATGGTGAGTAAAATGGCTATTAGGTTTTTGTGCTATTTCCCCTAGGGAAGATTCTGGGTATAAGAGAATGCATGTGTGTCTGTGTGTGCCTGTGTATGTGTAATCATACACATGTATAGGCACTCATATTTTCACTGAGCAGCAGTACTTGGAAAGCTTGTGAGTGGAATAAATAAATAAAACATAGTATTGCCAAGCTGGAGGGGGTCACAGAAATCATTCATTCCAATCCCCTTGTTTCACGGAAGAGGATCCTGAGGTTCACAGAAGTGAAGCCCTTTGCCTGAGATTATTAGCTAATAAGTGGGCGGGTCTAGGACCCAGTGTCCTGATTCCCAGTCAGGATTCTTCCCATCATTGCTCTACTTGGGAATGAGATAACTAACTGCCTCTCTGCCAAGTGACCTGTATGCCTGGAAATAGACTGAAACCGGCAGCCACAGCATCACTGTCGCTGAGACACTTCTCAGTGTTTCCAGTAAACATGGGAAGCCATTTCTGCCTGACTGCAACCTGGGGAAAAGCAGCAAAACAGCAGCACGTGCTGGCTGTAAATTGCTCCAGTCCTAATGGCTACCTCCTCCCTCGAGGTTATTCTTTGGGTCACACTGCAGACGAAGTGTGTACGGCACCAGCAAATCTTCCCAGCAGGGTCAAGTGGGCTGTTGATAGGGCTGGAGAGCATGCTTCATCAATAATATCCCCCTTTGCTCGCAACAAATATTTGCTGAGTTCCAGCTCTATGCCAGGCACTGGGCAAGCCTCCACCTCGTTCTTTCTCTCACTTAATTCTCACCACAGCTCCACAGAATATTAACATCCATACCTGACAAATAAGACTGAAGCTGGGTGAGGTTTTAAAATGTGAGGGCTATTTTGGGTCTTTTGACAATTCCTAGTTCTCCAAGAATCATGGTTTTTAAAGTAGTTATTTTCCATGATCCTTCTTACCAGAATGACCATTGCCCTTAAATTGGAAGGAAATGTTCTCTCCTTAATGAAAAACAATTATTTGCAACATTCTGAATCAAATGTGTAGTCAGCGTAGGGACAATGACAATGAACGTTTGTAGACTTTGTACTCTAAATTAGGCATTATATGGGCCTTTCAGTCTTTCTCGGGTTTTTCTGCTATTCTTCTGGGTGTTGGTTCAAGATAAGATTGCACGGTATGCTTAGGAACCTTGACTATTTCACACAGCTCTGTCCCTAATTGTGTGATCTGGAATAAGTCACTCTACTTCTCTGAGTCGCATTCTTCTCAGTGATAAACTGACAAGTAAGACGAAATGATCTCTGTCCTCCCTTTGAGCAGCAAGGTGTTTATGTACCTGTTCATTCAATCGCACGTTCAGAAGTTTCTTGAGTTTCCATGACATGTCAGATGTCGTGCTGGTGCTGGAAGGAATTTTAGAGGTAACTGCCCACAGCCCCAAGCTTGGAGAGGTCATTTGCCAATAGAGTTCTAGTCAAGCCTCACCAAGCATCTGTCCAGCATACTTTTCATGAACTATGTACACCTTACCTTTCATCTCCCTCCAGGCACTAAAGGATTTGAATTTTCTTTCTCCTTGTTCTTTTCCGTAGTAATATATATTGAGTACTCACTCAGCAGAACACAATGCCAGGCATGGTGCTAAGCAGTGTTCATGCATTTCGTCATGTCACCCAGACAATCATCCTCTTCAGTAGGTAACATGATTAGCCCTGATTTGCAGATGAAGAAATTGGCAACTTGACCAAAATTGCACAGCTAAAAAGCGGTGGGGACACAGTTTCTATCTGGGATGATGAGAAAGTTCTGGAAATGGGTAGTGGTAGTAGAGGCATAACATTATGAATGCATTTAATGCCACTGAAATGTATAATTTAAAATGGTTTTATGTTATGTACAGTTTACCATGATAATTTTAAAAAGTAGTGGGGACTTAAACCTGGGTAGCATTCAACTGCAAAACCATCTAACCCCCAACCAATCCCATGCAACTCCACCACAGGACTCAGAAAGGAATGTGTTCCCACTCCGATGGTGGGCTTAGGGTTTTGTTTTTGTTTTTTTCTTAAGAAACCAAAAAGTCATGCCCACCAATGGGGAAATTCTTCTCTCTATGTTGAAGGTCAGCCTATTCTGAATTATGATCAGATTCCCAAATCTGGAAGAGTCAGGAGTTATTTCCACCTTTCTTCCCCTGTTTCTCTCTCAGCCTAGAAGGTAAACTCTGTCTGTAAACTCGATTCAACTTCAAACACATTTAAGTATCTCCTTTGTACAAGGTCCTAGCTTACATGTTTTAAGTAGCAGTAACGAGAAAGATATAGTTTCTCCCTCAAAGAGTTTACAGTCTAGCAAAAGGGGTATACGCACAAATAACTGCAGAAGAAAAGTCATAGAACAGAACTGTAGAGCATCTTGCTAGATAGAAGTTTCCAGAGATGAACAAAACCCTGTTTTTGTCCATCCGCTGTGAAGATGAAATAGAGTCCATGAGAAAGGCCTTCAGAGGAGAGTCTATATTCTGCTGAAGGGACAGGTATTTGCGGGGGAGGGATGTTTCTTCACACCCACAACATGGCCATGGACCTATTACAGATGGTGTTTCGGAGTCTAAATCTCACCACCTGCCCCCTTTTACTCCGGTCATTTTTTTTTTTTTCTCCTTTCTTTAGGCTTGACTATTTCACACAGCTCTCTCATTCTTTTTTAAACTTCTTCCATTAGATGCTTAGCTCATTCACCGCTGGTCTTCCTTCTTTACTAATATAAACACTTTCAAGGCTACAAGTTCTCCTTTAAGTATTTCTATGGTAATGATGCAGTTTTGATATGTAGTATTTTAATTAGTAACTTACTATATGAATGCTTCTTGGTCCAGAGAGTCATTTAGAAATGCTTTCCCTGTCCCCCCAAATGCATGGGGGAGACAAGGTGAATTTCTTTTTCTTTTTGCTAATAATTTCTTACTAAACAACACTGCAGTTAAATAACATAATCTGTATGACATTATAGCATAGTATTTATTGAGACTTCATTTATAGGATAGCACATGGTCAAGTTTTATAAATGTCCCAAGTATGGTCAAAAGAATGTGACTTTTCTAAGTATTGATGAAAAGTTCCCAGCTTGTCCATCACAGCAAGTTTGATAGTGTTGTTCAAATCTATATACTTTCCCACTGTTTTCATCAATTACCAAAATTTCTTACTATCATTTCCACTTTGTTGCTTTTTCTCTTAAATTTCTTCATTTTTTTATTTTATATGTTGAAGCCATATTTCAGGGGGGAGGCACACAAGTTTAGAATTGTTCCTCTACTTAATTGCTCATTTTTCACATTGTTCCTTGTGTGGAGACCGCCTTAATAATCAGTCATGTATTTTGCCTTCAAGTCTATTTTATTTGACATTAATAAGCTCTACCAGATATCTTTGGGTGAGCTTTTATCTGTTATTTCCTTCCCCATCCTGTTCCTTTCAGCCTTTTCTTGTTCCACGATTTTGATGCATCTCTTGTAAACAGTGTATAGCTGGAATTTATTTCTGGTGCAGCTTTATGTCCTTCAAATGCTGCTAGGCAATTAAAAGAGTATTTGGAGATATAATCTAAAAAATTTAGGTATTTATTTCCAGGAAGATTTCAGGTTTCTTATTGACAGAAAGGAAGGGCCTAAGACCCTGTTACTTAAGATTTCTGAGGATATTTTTTTACAATGTCTGCCTTTGAGAGTCAAAAATTGGCCCTTTGCCTCACTCAGTCTGTGCTGTTCCAACACATCCAACAAGTCCTAAGTATCATCTTGTCTCTCCCAGACGTGCCCAGAGAGTTTCACATCCACAGCTAAAGTCTTCAGTGTCTCCTCTTGCTCCTGCTGATGGATTGTGCCAGAAGTGACACAATGACAAAGTAGTCATTACAGGTTGTCACTTCCTTGAAAACAGTCCTTAACTCTAAGGCCAAGGTCTCCAAAAGAAAAGAATTACTTAGACCCCAGAAGACGTGGTGACAGCAGGCCTCTCCTGCAGTGAATGGCAATGCCCTTTTCACAAGGCGCTGGAGAACTTCTCTGGCTTTCATCAAGAGCAAAGCCAACTATACCAACACTCTTTCTTGGCCAAGAGCAACATGGCTGCCTTGGGAGAGGGGTAAATAATGTCTTCAGCTAATATTTACTGAGCATTCGCTATGACAAGACACTGTGTTGGGGGGGGGGTGCGCGCGCGTGCGCGCGCGCATTGTGTTATTTTCACGCTGCCAAGGACTCTCCGAGGTAGTTGTAACTATCATCCCTCTAACGAGGGCTGTCAGACCTGTGCTCAGGCCCCGTGAGAAAGCAAATCAAAAGACTCCACAAATTTCCCCGCACAGAATTCTCCTGCTTCTCATCTGTTTCCTCCTCCAGTTCCCTACACAGTTATGCAGGCCTTTTGCCTTTTATGTCTAGCCACCTAATAACGGTGTGGCCATAGGCAAGGCACTTCACTCCTTGGGACCTCAATTTCACCTTCTAACTCTACGATTCTCTCTGGTCTCCGCCCTTCCGCACCCAAGGGCCAAGACTGCCAGTCAACTGAAGGAGACAACATCCCCTACCTGCTTGAGCTCCGTTTCTTTGGGGCTTCTGGCACCCTCAGAATTCACAAACTACCCCAGGAAGGGTTCATAGCTGTATTTCTCCCTATTTTATAATGTATTATTTTCCAATGCTTGTTCAGTCAGATCGCAGGTCAACTACAAGATATATCATGAAGTAATGCTTCCCCAGGCTCGCCTTCTGCTGAGCTTAGGGCCAGCCACGGACCACACAGCACATGGTGTTGCGTTTCACTTTCCCACTTCCCTGCACTCTCTTTTTCTGGAGCAGGAGAGGGGATGACAGGAGCAGGGGTCATCCCTGGGCCCACCCTTTAGAGAGAGAGCAGAAAGACAGAGAAGTACAGCATTTGCACCTACTGGTTGTTCTCTCAGTCAACACGAGCCCTGTGATGTCAGCCTTATCATCATCCCCATATTGCACATGAAAACCAGCCCAAACTCACCGAGGAAGGAGGTGATGGAGCTCGTCTGTGGCTCACATCTATGTTGACTCCACAACCCCTCACTGTTCTCACAGGGTCCTCCCTCTAGAGTAGCAGGGGACAAGCACCCATGCAAAACCAGCACAATTTCAGAAGTGCCAGGAAACCATTCTCTGTCTCAGGCAAACAACCATCCTTCACTAGCTTAGGGGTGCAGAAAATGTTGTTAATTGCTGTTACTGCCTTTTTAAAATTCCCTTAACAGGGTGTCAAACCCATTTTCACCGGCCTCCTCGCAGTTGCCTTCAAAGGGCTGAATGTAATTTTAGGACTGTATAAACGTGACTACTCCTTAACTAGGGGCAAAGAGCTCAGCGCTGCCGCAGGTAGAAACAAGGTACGGAGCGGGATAAAACAAGGTGGAGGGCCGGATTCTGCCCGTGGGCCTTGTGTTTGCACTTGTGCCTTAAGAGGACCAGCATAGTGAGGTACCAATTATTGAGCTGAGATGTTGTTGTTCAAGTATCAGGAGGGAGCTTCATGGGGGGCGGGGGAGCAGAGAACAGAATAAAGACAGTGTGGGGATCTAGGTAAGTGGACAGAACCCCTACACCTTCCACTTACAAGTAAGAGAATTAGGCTTAGTGGGAAAAGTGATCTGTCACTTTCCACAGTCACTGTAGCAAACCAAGGACCAGAACCCAGACCTCCTGACTCCCAGACCAGGGGCCCACACCACCGAGCATTTTGCCAGCATGCTGCCTCCTTTATTAGAGGAGGGGACCTCGGGAAGAGAGTGGCTGTTGGTATATGACCACTAAGGCATTTGGAATGAAATGCCATCTTTTCCTGTCCTAAAGCAGCTCAACAATTTCAAAATAGATCTTAAACAAAGAAATAAAACCCCCTAAAAACTCAATTTCCATCATTTCTTTTTTATTCCCTCCTACCTCTTCTAGCCTTTGCTTCAGTCCGCCGCTTTCTTTGGCATTGTTTAGTATCAGCTCGGGGTATCTGATCGTGCACCAAAAACAAGGAACATCTCTGCTACACAGGGGTCCCTCTTATCAACTCTGTCTTGGGGGAGAACAGGAAGCAGGGGATCACCCAGAACAAAATGAAAATATGTTCACTTTGATTGTAGTCCTCCATCCCAAGAATTTCTCCTAAATGAGCCCCTAAGTCCTTCTCTGTTTTCTGGTTCCCCTCCCCCAACCCACCGCAGGTGACAAAACACTGTGACTGTTAAGATGCTGTTTAAATGCAGAATGTTATTATCACCATACATCACCCAGATCGGCTTTCTAGGTCGTACTAGGATGTCAGAATGATGCAAGCCAACATTTTTATTATTTGGGATACAGTATACTAAGTTTATGTTGATTGCTCTAAGTATCATCTTTGAAAGATAACTAGCATTAAAGTGTTGATAATGTTCCACTTTTGCAATCATATTTGCATAGCGTACAACAGAGTTTAGCAGGAAAAATTATCTTAAGTGGTGTTTCTCATCTGCTCTGTCAGTCTCACAGTGCTTGCTTCAACTTGGTACGCGAGGCAGGACCAATGCTGACAATTTTTTTTTTACATCAGCTTCATATTACGTAATGTTATTCTTGTTCCTTCTGGGAAGCCTGCAGCATGGAGATGTAATGGAAAACACAGTCTTCAGGGCCACTCATAACTGGATTCCAGCTCCAGCTCATGCACTTGAGAAAGTCACTTAACTGCTCAGGGCAGTGGTCACCTCTTCTGTGAAGTGGACCTAGCAAGGCCGTGAGATTTTAGGTAGTATATGAAGAACATCTCGGTAGCCCTGTGTCTGGCGTGTAGCTGGCTGGTATGCAGTGGCCCCCTTTGTTTCACATACAGTGCTTTTACTTTTATTTTTTATTTTTTAAGATTTTTTATTGTTATTCTATTACAGTTGTCCCAATTTTTCCCCCTTTGCCCTCCTCTGTCCAACTCAGCCTCCACTCCCGCAGTCAATCCCCACACTGTTACCCACCTGGTTATGGCATTTTGGAAATTAAAGATTGGAAATAAGCCGATATTCCCTGCACTGTCCTTCAAGCTGACGACTCCTTGGCCTCCCGGCAGAATTATATATGCAGATAATCTGTCTGATGCTGCTCAACACAGAAGGGATGCTGATGTTCTTTTATGAACAAATAGTTGAATGTCTCCTGAGTGTCGGCTGCTAGGAAATAAATATTCTAGATTTCATCTATTCATTCATTCATTACAAGCAAGCTATCCTCCAAACGACCCCTTCATTCTTCCTTTTTCCCCTTTACTTTTTTTTACACTCCCCCCAGGCCTACTACAGTCTTCTCCCCAATTGGGTGCTATTTTTCATTTTCATCTTGTCACCACCTAATGTCCAAATTTATTTAAATCATCCTCAGACACAGTCCTACAAGACATGAATCACATTTGGGTTTTTTTTCCTTCTGACTTGTCAGCTGTCTCATTTATGATTGACAAGAACTCCATTTTAGTAATTTCTACTGATTCTGCTTCGAATCTGTATATTTAATGAACACACCAATCGGCACCTCATTATTAGTCAGGACCATTTTTCTGAGTGTAACGTGCTGGTTTCATAATTTATTGTACATGGTAGCTGCCTCTAAATGAAACTCAAAGGAAGCCTTGCCCGGGCTGCATTGAAACAGTATCTGGTATATGAATACAAACTATATCCTCACCACAGTCTCATCCTTTACACAGATGAACACTGTTCACATGCTCCCATCAGACTCTTAAACACAAATGAGGCTTTTCTCTTTGCAAAGGTATATTGAACTGTATGTCTCTGCATAAAGACGGAAAGAAAAACAGTTTGCCTGCACCAGGAAAAAAAAAAAAAAGGTCCAACTTTTCCAATGCAAACACAATCTGACACATGCTAAAAATTGCCTGAAGCGCTGGCGAGTTACAGATCTTCTTCCTGGGGCAGGTAATTCATTAGGAAACAGCCTCATGTCTTATGTAACAATTGAACAAAAATATTTACTTGTCATACTATGAGATGAGAAGGGGAACAGGTTTCCTTCTGGAGAACCTTGCCCGTAGATGCCCATCATAAGCATTGCAAATGATTCATTAGTCTTCATCCTGCAATCTAGGTCAGGATAGAGCTAAAGAGGAAAGCTTTTAAATCTGCTACAGGGCTCAGGATGGATCTGCTTATGTGAAGGTATGAGCAGCAGACAGTTACATTGTGGCAAGGCATTCGGAGGGGGATAAAAAAAAAAAGCTTTCACATCATATAGGGACCTTTTCTTGACCCAGAGAGTAAATCAAGAATCAAGAGGGGCTGTACTTTCAGATGAATGCCATTTAAATACACACATGGGCATGTGCTACTTTTCTCTAAGCTTTCTGTGTTCAACTTTTCAGGCCCCAAACAGTGTCAGCCGATAGATTTTAAAAAGAAGACACTGTCTTTCAGACTCAGGGACATGCAGGGTTTTTTTTAAACAATAGAATCATACACTATTTGTGTTGAAAGGGACTTTAGAAGTCATCATTCCAAGCATCTCATGTTGAAGAAGAGGATATGAAACAAGGACAAAGAAAGTGACTTATTTGCCCAAGGTCACATAGTACCTTCATTTATGTCACAGTTTAATTTTCTTTCTTTCTTTTTTTTTTTTTTTTGAGAGTCATTTTTTGTACGATATGAATAATTAATTAAATAATGCAGAAACAAACCAAACTGCCACCTGATAGACTGGATATGTGTCAGAGACTCTTGTTACATGCCTCATTCTTCCCCCTAAATGATCATGAAAGGGTGCTATTTGCCAGACCACTGTCTGAGGGTCCTACTTCAAAACCTCTGGCTCTGGCTTTAATGGGATTATTTTCTGGGCACTTTGTGGTGCTTAACTTACCTAGCCAAAGACTCTGAAATTTTTGTGTGGCTCTCACCCATTCTTCCAGGGCCACAAGGGGCTAGCAAGGTGTGTTTTTGTACACTTGTTCTGAAATATCACTAAAACTAGAGAAACTTAAATAGCAAAACTTGAATTTCAAAATTAAATCCAAGGTACACATTAATTGTACTTTCTAGGGTCATTTGGCTAATTCTTTTACGTACCAAAATCATTAGAAAACCCAGTTCGAATATGATACGCAAAAAATAGACAAATGAAGAGGACTGTTTTTGTTCTTAACTTTCCCGCTGAATTTGCTGCAACCATCCACATGGTCTCTACAAGCAATTTTTCCTTCTCTCTAGGCCTCATTTTCCTCTTCTATACAAGAAAAAAGAAACCAAATATCTCTGGGGTTATGCCATTTAAATGGTATCTCCAAAATTGTTCTATTTTTTCTTTGAAAGCCACAGTAACTGCAGAACTATTTGTAGCTATTTTCAAAGATGGAAAATGACACTAAAGAAACGCTTCAGTATCTGCTAATTTTATGTAAAGCTTTGGAAGGAGGTAGTTTCTCTATTGAGATCATTCTCCAATACAGTGTTGATTGACTTTGGCCTAAGAGCTTATGAATCCGACTTTCTAACTAGTATTTTTCCCCCATTTTCAGGTTCCATATTGATTTGTAAGGGTTTTTTCCCCTTTTTTCTTGTTTTAAAATATTAGTTAAGGCCGGATGAGAACTAGGGTTAGGGAGCCTGCAGCATGCTTAGGCACACACAGATAAGTGACATCAAGCCTGGTTCTTATCTAGCCTGAACACTTCAGTAAAAACAGAGTTTTGTATTCAGCTTTTCCGGCCACCACCACTTGAAGGTGATAGAATATTCTATTTCAGGACACCTTTAAAAAAAAAAAATGAGGAGCACGTTTAAAACTACTGCAGAGTGTTATGTTATTTTGATTTCTGCCACCGAATGAATCACCACTCCTGAATGCAAACACCAGCAAAGAATGCGTTAGAGGATCCGCCATTATATTAAAAATTAAATCCGGCTGCATTTCATAATGGGCTTGCCTTTTTAAAGCACAGCTTCATCTTCTCACCATGGAAATTGCGCTCTGATGGCCATTCTTTATGGTTAACATTGAGGCATCGGCTGAGGTCAGAACCCTGCTTCTCTGAACAGAGAACCACAAATGTCACCGACACATGGTACACTTGGCAAATAATATATTTCTTTCCAATCTCCTGTGTCTTCAGTTTGCCTCACGTCCTGCTTGTGGTAAGCTGAAGAGAGTTTATTTCTTGGATGTTCTTTCCTTCCTTTGGTGGGACCAGCTGGGAGGCACGCAATTTACAATGAATTCAAAAGTACACTGCTTTTGATTTCTGTTGTTGTCTTTATTTTAACCTCCAAGAAGGAAGAGATTTAACTCAGTCTTCACCCCAGGCTAAGCTAATACTTAGGTCATGTCTGAGCTCTCTGGGGAACCCCGGCTTTATACCATCCGAGGGGCAATGGTGTCTTTTCACGTGGAGCAGCACAGCTGTCCAGCCATATGGGCCCCAAACAGCCCAGTCAATCGGATTTGGGGAGGTTTTACAATGTAATTTCTTAACGTGTTAGTATTTGGGGTGAGTTTGATCAGGAGCATAAACAGCTCTTAAGCCCAAGGGTTTAGGTTTTAAGAAGCCATCACAAATGTCCCAGTATCTGATCAAACTGGTTAAAAACAGATATGAAATCTGTGACTGGGGGAGGGGAAAGGACTCCTGACCCCCTCGTTGGAGAGAGCCCCCAGGGGTCTGCTCTAACTATTAATTCAGCATCAGCTGCTTTTTTTTTTTTCTCCTTTTCTTTTTTAACCCGGGGCTCATCATTTAAGGCGTTCCCACTCAGGCCTGCAGAGTCTGTTACAAAACCATCTCTCCGCTCCCCTCCCCCCATGCCGCAAGATGAGAGAGCAAATAGCCTGCATTGCAGCAACAGCCAGGAGGACTGCAATGAAACCGTCCTCAAGCTAAACAAAACCAGGCCTTGAAGGAAAACCAGGGAAAGGGCAGCAGCGGTATGTCCGGCCGCTCTTCAGTCAAGACAACCTGGGACTCAGGTGGCAGCCCCATCCTTCCATGTCCAAAGGGTTCAGAAACTGTCTGCTTAAGGAATTCTTAGTGTCTAGAACTCAAATAGTTCTAAATCTAAAACCCTGGTGAAAATGGTGGAAGTCTCAGCCAAGCGACGGCCCATACAATTCTTCCACCAAAAAAAGTATTTTAGTTTGAAGGAAATGTCATCAGCATGTTGTTTTCACAGGTTGGGGGGCAGGGGAGAATGTCCCAGATGATAGGTCTTTTCAACCAACTACGGTCTCTAGAAATTAAAAATGCATTGCAAGTATGTTTCATGTTCGTTTCTTCTCCTCTTTCTTTCTCTCTCTCTACTTTTCCCTGTCTCAATTTAAACCAAAGCTTTCCACTTCTTAGAATTTACAAAAACCGCTTATTTTTAAGCTTCTCGTGATACTTCGTTGGAGGCAAAAAGCTAGTGCTAAGAGATTTTGAGATTGCTGTAATTCTTTTATTGGGGCAAATACCCAACAATTGTGACAAGAACCTAAGCGGCCTTGAAGCGAGAGGAGCCCAGGGTCACCATCCAGTCGGACGCTTCCCGCTGCAGGGCACGCAGCTGCGGCGACGCCCGCAGGATCGCTCCAGCCGCCGCGCGAGGGCCGTCTGATTTGAGGAGCTGCTTTTAGCTGTCAGGGGCTTGTAGTCCTCTCCATCTCTCGTTGCTCTGAATCCAGCGCTGCCCAAGAAACACTTAATTTTTTTTTTCAGTCATCAGAGAAGAAAATCTGGAGTAAGAAAAGCAGAGATGGGCCCTGCGCGTGCGGAAATCGCCGGGGTTGGGGTTGACTCCCGCGACGGCTGAACGGACTCTTTGGAAAGACGGAAGATTTCTCATTGCTGGTGCTGGTTTTTATTGGGGCATCGAGGCCAGGGGGTGACCTAGGGTTTTGTTCTCATGGGCAGATTTATTCTGAGTGCGTCCTTAAGCCTCAACTAACCCCGTGCTCCCAGAAAAACACACAACACCGCCACAACCGCCACAACAAAAGGCGCCTCACCGAAGTGAGTCTAAATGTACGCGGGACGGGTGGCGGCCGGACGTGGAGACGCACTTTTGTGCCTCTAATCTCCAGCGTCCATCTGGCCCAGGCGGGCGGCGGGGGTACGGGGGGCGGGGAAGAGGGGAGCCGGGAGGGGCGCGCGCACGCATCCAGAGGCGCGGGCACGCGCGCCCACTCTCCTTCACAGTCACCTTGACTGCAGGGGGGCGGAGGATTGGACTACTTTACCCCCCCTTCCACCTACCCTTCTTCCCGCCCCCGCCACTGTCCTGCCCAGAAGCCAGCTTGGGGCTGGGGTGGGGGGTGCGCAGGTTCAAAGGCACTCTGGTCGCCGCAGCGGCAGGACAGCCGCGCAAGCTCTCCGCAGTGATGTCAACTGCATCCGCCGCAGCGCGCCCCCCCCCCCGCCCCGCCGCCCCGCAACACCCCTCCCCCGGGCCTCGCCTGAGCCGCGGTCCGAGCAAACCGTAGTCCGGCACCTTCGGCCTGGGGACGAGAAGTGGAAGGCACGCGGGTGCCTTGAGACCCCCCCCCACTCCATTTGCAAAAGTGGGTGAGACGGAGTGGACCAGGCCCGGAAGAAGGGGAGGAGGGCGGTGGGCCCAGGTATACTTTGACGCCCAACGTACCTAAGGGGAGTCTGCCCAGAACTGGTGCTACAGGAGTCACGTTAAGGGGGCGAAGGGCACGGACCCCTGCAGGTGCCGAGCGCGTGGGCACAGCGAAAGCGCCCCTCTCCCGGGATAGAAATGGGTAAACGGAAGCGCGTGCGAGTGTGGGGGTGCGAATCACCACCTCCAGCTTTGGCTTTCCCGCTCTTCCGAGCGCTCCCACTTCTCACTTTCCCCAAATCCGCATTTTCCTTGGCACAGCTCTCTCCGTGCAAGGAGAGGGAGGTACCCGGGGGCAGTGAGAATGACGTGTGCTGGTGCAGAGAGGGGGTGGGGGGTTGCGGGCCCGGCTCTGTGGACCAGCTCCTAATCCTCTTGTTTTCGGTACAGTCAGCAGATGTGGCTTCTTTTAGCTAAATAATCCGTTAAAGGAATAATAATTTTTTAAAAGGAGATCGACCTCACCCAAAGAGAACGGCGAACGAGATTAGGGCTTGGTAAGGATAAATTAAAAGGCTCCAAATTCTCTGTCCCTCTCTGCTTCCTCTCTCTTGCTCTCCCTCCCTCCTCCACCCTCCCCTCCCCCCTTCTTCCCCATCCCCTGCAATCCACACTCGACGCGAGTTCACGCGGAGGGCTGGATTTCCAGGCGGCACCGCAACTTGCGCTGTGCGTTATTATTATTCATCTGAGGGTGCAGCCGCCACAACCTTTGCTCCGGCGCTCCTCTCCTTCCCCCCGGCCGCCGCCGCCAGAACTACAGTCCCTCCTGCCCGCAAGCTCTGGTCACCAAAGGGGGATTCGGAATTTTTTACAGTGCTGACAACCGTCGTCACGAGGCTCCTTGTCATGGCTATCCTTTCCTCCTGCCAGGTGGAGCGACTACGAGCGCCTTCTCGCCGCCCGCCCCTTCCCCAGCGGAGGAAGCAGTTGGGGCCGGGCCGCGGCGGCCGCTCCCTAGATGCGGCTTCCTCTGCCTCTCTGCGTCTCTCCTCCTTTCATCTGTATGTGTATTATCTCGATCCCTTTTATTCCAGTAGATCCACTGCCTTTTGTAACCCTGGCTGAAACACTGCGGACTGCAACCAGTCTGTTAAAAAGAAAAACAAAAACGGGAAAGACCTTGAGTGGACCCCCGGACAAAGCGCTTTGGGTTCGGCGAGAAGGATGCACGGAAGCGCTGGCTCCGGAATACGAGTGATCGCCAGCGCCAAAGGGCGCCCACCCAGCGCACCTCTGAGGGTATTCAGACTGAATTTTATGTATCCTTTTGGTATGCTTGAGCATTGTCATTGTTGGGGAGGAGTTGGGTTTGTTTTTCTGGGAAAGGGGGCTGAATTGTGGGGGATCAGATAGACTTAACTTGGCTTTCCTGCTCCCCTGCCTCACCTTGTTGAGATCCGGGTGTTGGAGAGCAGACTGCGGACCAGAAGGCTTAGAAAAAAGTAGAAGCCGGAGATGTTGTCTGGGTGGCCGAGTGAATAGTGGGGAGAGGGAGAGGTGAGAGGGGACTGGCCAGCTAGAGGGGACTGTGAAAAGAAGGGGGGTGTCTAACCCTCTTCGAGTTCACAGGATGAGTTTTGCTGGGGACGAGAATATGGGAGACTGTCACAGGAGTGCTGAGAAACTGATAAAAATGTGCTATGTCCATGTACACACACGGGAGGCGTTTGGATTTGTGTGTAAACAGAGTGGCGAGGTGGAGGAGGCACGGAGGGAGGGGGCTTCAAATAATGTCTTATTATCCCTTTGGCTTTGGGGACTCTCATCCTCCGGCCCTCTCCCTTTTTGGACCCAGGGAGACAGCCGCATTAGACACGAATGACCTTTCAAATCTACGCCCACCACTTACCTGGTAAAGCCCGTTGACAGTTTGGGGTGGGGTGGGGTAGGGAGAGTGGTAGGGGTGTTTCGAAGACGTATATTCTCTCTCCGCTATCTCTCTCCCCCCACTCCGTCTCCTCCTCCCTTGCTCCCCCCACACACTCTTTCTCTTCCTCCCTCCCACCTCCCTCCCTCCCTCCTCCCTGCTGCATTTTGCATGAGCTATCTAGGTCATTAGCATTTTAGCGTATGCAAGACTTGACAAAGCTGATGAGGGGCCAGATGGGCCTCGCTCTTACGGGCTTTTTTCTTTTCTTTTCTTTTCTTTTTCCTTTCTTTCTTTCTTTCTTTCTTTTTTCTTATTTTCCTTTCTTCCCTCCACCACTTGGGACCTGAGAGAGAGGACTGCAGCAGGCGAGTTCCGGAAAGCTGATTCCCCAGATCCCGGCCTCGGACCGCAGCAGCTCGCCCTGCGGCACGCCCGGCCAGGCTGCGCCTGGACTCCGCAGACTAGGTAAAGGCGGCGGTGGTTGCTCGGGCCGGGCAGCCACTGTCGAGCCCCTGCTGCCCTCTTGGTCCCCTGCTCTGTTCTTGCCCCTCCTAGCCCCCCTCAGTTTCCTGGGCACAGCTGAAGGCAAGAGGGTGGGTAGGGTTTGCAGAGCTGGGGCGAGGTGGGGTTGATGTTGTTTTTTTTCATTGTCTGGAGCTGCAGGGGAGGCGAGGCGCAGGGAAGGGGCGAGGGGAGTCCGGGTAATTAACACGGGGGAGGCACCCCTTCGTCTCCCACTTCCACCCACACCCTCCACCCCCTCCGCTTTGCAGGAAAAAGCCTGGACCCGAAAGGATGGGGGAGAACAAAGAGCCTTTGGAAGACGGCGCTGTTATCTCATTGTCTGTGTGATTGGGGAGCTGCGGTAGGGAGGATGCTGTGGTCCTTTCCTCCCTGCAATCCCCCACCCTCAGCCCTTTCCCGCTGTCAGTGCGCACGCACTCGCGCCGTTTTTTACTTATTTTTCCCTGTTTTCTCATTCCATCTTCTCCCCAGTCCCTTTTTCTTTCTTCCGCCTTTCCTTCCTTCCTCCTTGCCTTCCTCAGGAGAAAGGCCTCTCTCTCCGTGTTCACAGCGGACCTTGATTTAAATGTCCATACAATTAAGGCACGCGGTGAATGCCAAGAATGGGGCTGGCTGAGCACCGTCGGTCCGCAAGGTCCCGCCAAGGAAGGAGCCACAGAGCCAAGGCGCCCTCCGCAGAGCTCAGCGCTGCGGCTTGGGGCAGGAGGGGTCGCGGGCTCCCGGGGGCAAAAGCCCGTGGCACGGGGAGGTGTGCGGTTTGTGACAGGCAGGGGCTTAGAGATGCGAAACCGAAGCTGATTCTGTGACAGAACTGCAGATCTGTGCAAGCACCGAAGCGGGGGGGGGGGGGGGGGGGGGG
>PVKU01005590.1:0-88883 GCA_004027475.1 Anoura caudifer | reverse complement strand
GTATATTGTGTTCTGCGTGAGGTTTGGGGGGAGGGAGGTAGCCAGTTGGAAGGGAGTAGGAGGATGTTTGTCATCCTTTGCTGTGGAGCTGTGGGCACCTGACAAGCTTGAAGAAGTCATTGGGATGTACGGGGAAGAAGGAACAAATTCCTGGCGGGTTCACAGGCTCCATCAGGACTGAAAGCATGGCCAGGGCTCTTGGGAGCATCTCACTTCCTCCTTGTGGCTGTAATTGCAGTTTTAGGCAGAGATCCAAGAGATGCAGAGGAAGGGAGAGGCTCGGTAACCTATATGTACCCAAGGGGGGTGGTGCATTCCTTTAAAAATCCTAGCACAGAATGTGTACAAGTGAGGGTTTGAGGAAAGAATGTTTTGAAAGAAAGCATCAGGGAATGCAAAGGGCCAACCCTCCCTCATCCCCAAGAAGCTGCTTCCCAAATGGGGCCTTCCCATCTCTAGACCTAGAGCAGCAGCTGGTCCTGGAGACCCCTTTCACAGGGCACAATGACAGATCCCATCTCCTGCTCAGTATTAACCCCCAAGCTGCACTGGATGGTGGCAAGACTTAAACTTGTTAATTTTCTGGTGGAGAAAATGGAGGTGGGGCAGGTCCCTACAGAGAAAGGAGGCCAAGAGCTGGATCTTCCTACCCAGGAAGCCTGCTGCATCCCTTTCCCCACCCTTAGCAAAGGCCTGTTTTTGCAAGGCCAAGACCGTAAGGATGCTTAGGATTTTAGTTTGTTTCCTTGCACAGTAATCAAGGCCTAAAAGAGTCTCAGTTGTAGCTTACTGAGGAACTCTTTCCTCTCCAAAGCCTCAGTCTAGCCCACTAGATAAATTAGTATTCAAGGATACCCTAGTCTCATTTCCTCCCAAATATTTATTGGGTGCCTACTGTGTGTCAATCATTGTGTAATTATTATGTCTTATGTTCTTTCTTTGCCCTCCTGAGGGGCCTCTGGAGTCAGGTGAGGTGAAGTGTGCTGTACTCCATCTAGACATTACCAGAACCTTCTCTGGGTCTGCAGAAATGCGCTGCAAACTGCTCGCCCCTGCAGAGTAGACTGCAGTTCACATCATGCAAACTGTTAGGGGCGGTGCTATTCCTCCAGCCCCAGAAGCAAGCTTAGCTGGAGGACAGAAGGAGCAGCTTCACTGGCCCCTTGAGCCTTAGCCAGGGTTGTCCTAAGGGGCACTGGCAGTCACCGCCTCCAAAATAGACCTCCCTCCAAATGGTGCCTCCTTGGGGTGTAAATCCTCTAGCACCTCCCCCTCCCTCCTCACTGAGAGGCTGCTCTTATGTTTCTGCCAGGGATGGTTTAAGCCCCTGATGACCAACCCCTTGCCCTTCAGTTGTCCACATTAGTGAGCCTTGTCTCCATAATTGCTTCCCTGTAATTCCATCAGACATAGTTACACCCTTCGCTGATGAGCCTGCCCACATTATGCCCCTTGTAGATGGAAACCTAACACACTTCTCCCTTGGAGCTTAAACCGCAGGCACCATGGTCAAGATCTGCCAGGTTCCTGCTGCCCATAATCTACAATGGGAGGGGCTTGCTTTTTTATGGCTTATGTAAACTCTAATTTCTGAAAGCTTTAATGCGTATGGGATTGTCCTGTGTTCACCAGGTCTCATTACGCAATGTGTTTTTATGTGGGGCTTTAATGGCCGAAAATGGCAGAGATGAATGTACCACTCTGCCTCCTGTGTAATTTCAAGGCCCCTTTTGTGTTCACCAAATAGAGGTGTTGGAGTGAAGGTCAGTCCTGGCTTCTTCCCTTCCCCTACACTTGGGGCCTATTGATGCCCAGTGATATTTAGGGAAGAGACTTGAAGATTTCTGCTTTTTCAAGACATTTCTTTAACTCTCAACATCATCTTCTTCTCTGCCTATCTATTTGAGTCCCTCTAATTACATCCTATCATTTAAATGAAGGGGGGAACATATGATTTTTTAAATGTAGAAGATGTTTGAGGCAGTTTGCTGAGAATATACTAAGAAAACCCCTATTGGTTCACGCATGCTACCATCATTATGGTCCTCATGAGGATGGGAGCTCATGTTCCTAGAGGTGAATATACCAGATACTTTAAGATGGATTTAGTGATATATCAAAGTAAAAAAAAAATGGTAATATTCTTCTTTCCCCTGCCAGAGACAGCCCAGGCCCAGATCTCTGTTTAACCAGAAAGGAAATTGAGCAAAGGCAAAGGTAAACTCCTCTATCACTTCTGTCACCAAAGGGGTAGAAATGGGGGACAGTGACTGTGGACCCATGAGGAAGCTTAGCCAGAGAAATATTTAGAGAAGGGGTAATTTCTCAGCAGGAAAAAGCTCATATACACACATACATAGCTACACAACCATATCTGTTTGCATAACCATATCTGTTGCTAGTATTTATAGAAAAGCATTTAGCCACACATACACACAAATCCATCCATCTATACTGTCTCCACAGGGAAATAATTTTTCTATTTCCCTCTGCTGAACTTACATAACACCCCCACCCCTTGTTCTAACCTGAGAATGGCGTTCTCTGGGGGCTGCTGCGAAGCATTCTCCCTAGGACAGATGGAGCCTCCCTTCCTCCTCTGCTCTGTGGGTGGCTTTAGAGCCCGTGAGTCAACAGGAGCTGAAGGTTGTGCTGCAGTCTGTGTGTTTGAGGCTTGGCTGGCTGATTCATGGTGATGAGCATGTCAATAATAACAATTATAAGAATTATGGTACCTAATAAAGATTTTTTTTCTTCCAAATCCATCTACCATTCTTTTGTTTGAGCGTTTTTGCCAGGTCTTACTCAATTTGACATCAGTTTTAAAATATATAGATTTAATACTTAATTGCATCTCCAGTGTAGACATAGAACAAGAGAAAGGTCTTCAAGTGGGATTTCTTGGAGTCAGTGTGTGCTGTTCTGTGCCACGGAATGCGGGTCCTTGGGAGGCCTGGGGAGATCTGCACCAAATTTAGATGGCCTGGAAAAAAAAAGAAGGCCTTATTGAGAGCAAGGAATGTTCCAGGTCAAAAAGGAAGTGTCAGCAATTCTCAATGCGTTCACCTTTTCATTTTCTTATCCTTCTCCCTTTTATCTTAAAATGGAAATGATACCCAACAAAATGAAGACCTGGGTCAGAGGAGGCAATATTTTCGTCGGAAGTTCAATTTGCTACTTCTTGTAATGTTTTTAAAGCCGTTCACAGTGCAGATCCGAGTGTTTGAGTCCCTCCGGCTCGGCCTTGCCACCCCACCAGGCCCTCGGTCCTACCCCCAGGGCTTCCCCCACCCCACCTTTTACTCCTAATGCCCTGAGACATCTAAGTTGAGCAAGGTGAAGATGAACGGGCTCTGGCTCCCTTTTTCTTTTTAGCTCCTGTTTTCTGGGCTTTGATTTTTTTCCTCTTGCGGGAATCGAGAAACGTGGGGCCCCAAAGACCTGGGTCATCCGCACTTCCCAAAGCTTCGGACTGATCCGAGGTACAGGTGCCCTCAACACGGAGCCACCAATGTCAGGGGCAGTGCCCGGAAAGTCCACCTTTTTTTCCTTTTCCGCGCACCTTGGTTCCCCAATTTCACTCTAGCACCAGATGGACATCCGACGAGTAAGTTAGAGACGATCCGGGAACTGGGAGTAGGAATGGGGGGCGGGTCAGGGATGGGGTGCATCTTCGGCTTAGAAGAATGGGTCACGCCCAACCAAAGGCCTCGTTAGAACGAAACTCCCTCCCTACAAGGCCCCAGAGCTTTCCAGCCTCAGGCCTCGGCCTAGTCGCCGCTCCCTCCCCGCCGCGCTGCCGGCCTGGTTTCTGCGCGGGAGGGCCAGGCGCCTGGCACCGCTGACCCTCTGCCCTCTTCCCCCTCCGGGCCTGTCTCTAGTCCACAACCAGTCTCCAGGATGAGATTCCTGCACCCCCAGAAAGCCTCAGAATGTGCGAGAAAACGGGTGGGTGCGCGCGGCCCTCTAAGGAGGTGGGGAAAGGATTGCGACCGACTGAAATGTCACTTCTTAGCCGCTCCCTGGACTCCCCACCAGCAGAGCGCAAGAGTGAAAGCACTTTAGGGGTGTAGGAGGATCTTTCGCCTGGGCGTATGCTCCCTGACTCCCCTCTACGCCACACAGCCTCCTCGTTCCGCCAGATCCTCGGCGACAGGGCCAGGGCGCCTGGCCCCTGTCCCTAGGCCAGCAATCCACCGCCCTCCACACCACGTCCTTCCCCACCCCCACCACACTCTCTAAAGAAGCCGAAACAAGAAATTCCCCTACCCAGAAGGAAATGACACACATCTTCTACGGCCAACGCCGGTCTCGGATCGTACGCCAGAGGGGATGGGGCCGCTTGAAAGCTGGTTTGAAAGAGAGGAGCAGACACGCTCCTTCTGTGTTCATGGCCCTCCAAACTCCAGGCCCTGCCCCGGGGCAAAGAGATGCAGTGGACTGTACACGGTCTCTGGTTTTAAAAAGCATTAAACGCAGTCCTTTTCCTCATCTGCGTGGCCCACCAGGATGCAGAGTTAGTGATGTAAGGCCCCTGTGGCTAAGCCGGCCCGTACCCTGAAATAACCTTCTGAGGCCGGGCTCAAGGTCATATACTCCAGGAAGCGGGGACCAGTTGGCCTCCAGAGGCCGGAGGTCAGGACCAGAACGTGCCTCACAAAGGTCGTACCACGGAAAGCTTCTGACACAGGAAGGTGCACCTGGACTTCACAGGGGGTCTCCTTCAGCCCCCTCTCACTCGTACACAGACTGATGTAGCAATATTTATTCCCATTTAATTGAGACACTGGTTTAATTTCAGATTGCTCCAGCTTAAGGCCCAATGGGGTTTTCTGCAGCTCTTTTCTCCAGTGCCTCTACAGAAACTAATTGCTGTTAATATCCAATTTTGGGCTTTATTATTCGTTAGCCAATTATGGATCCCATAGCCCAGGCCCCTTGCTGCTTACTGCCTCTGCTGGAATCGGCTAACACTGCCTGGCTTCTGCTTTCTTCCTGTGCCTCTATTCAAACCCTTCCCCCACCCGAAGATGATTTACTGATCACATCAGTCATTTTGTTTGTTTGTCCCAGCACTTAGCCCAGTTGGGGGGTTGGGGGGTACTCTGAGGCTTTTTCCCTCTTTTCAGGGCAATTTCTTCTTTGCAGTTGAAGTGAATAATTCCCACTTTTAAAAAAAGAAAATTTAAGTGTTTTCACTCTCTCTGCACCCCCTCTGGGCTTTCATTTTCTGGAGCCATATTTGGAGTAGCATTTCTCAAGCAGAAGAAACCACAGTGCCCCAGCCTCAGAGTGTTCTCCCCTCCCAACTCTCCCGTTCACCTCCCCAGCAGCCTGGCCACAGCCCTACTGAAAGCTACCGCACACACAAGGCCATCGATTCCAACAGAGGGCTCAGATCACGTCATTTCACATTTTCAGGAGGGAAACTTGAAAAAGCAATTCGGGAAAGGCACCATTTTCGGAGGCAAGGAGGGAGATTTTTGTCTCCTCTCCCACAGATGCCCTGGAAACCCATCCCGTTTCACTTCCTTCTCGTGTGCAGCTGATGCAGTGGGGGGCAATAGCTTTTTTTTTTTTAAATCGTTCTTTTCCTCATTGTATTCATGTGCCCTGAGTTCCTTGATGTACAGAAGCAAGTACTTCCCATTCCCGGCTCCCAGAAAAACAGGAAAATAAAAGTAAAAATCACAAAGACAGCAGGAAAGTCTTTCTTTGTCTTTTTTCCCTTCTTCCCTCATTCTGAAATAATGCTCTAAATCCTCTAACGTGCTCTTACCTGTATCTCTAGCAGTTCTATAGCAACCTGCATAGTGTCAGCATCAGGGTCACATGGAGAGGGAACAAGACGTCAGGGCAGATGGCTTTGGCTGAGGCCTCCCAGCCTGGTCCCTTCCAGTGAGCCGAAGGAGGCTTCCATCACAGCCTAGGAGGAGCTCTATAGTGAGGTTTTTCTAAGGAGGGGGAGTGGGGGCGAGTGCTGTGTGGGGCTGGGACATTGTCAGGAAGGTGCCTTACACATAAGGCTCAATAAATGCCACCCAAATTGGATGTTGTGAAATTAACAGCAGCTGTCCTTCTGTTTTTCCTGCAGAAAAGCTACAATTATGCATTAAGGCCTCTTGGGCGAAGGATAGAGTAGCCTCATAGGAAAAGAAGGGGCTTAAAAGTGTTTCTGGTTCATCCCCTAGCCTCAGCCCTGCTTTACTCATCCAGATGTGTGGAGTTTGGTTTTCAAATAGTTCAACCTACGCACCCAACCCAGACATACATTCAAAGAGGAAAAAACAACAGCAACAAACGACCCACCTGTTTTTAGGCCCCTTCTATCTTCCTTGCAGAGCACTTCTTTTCCTTTCCAATGACCCTTACACTCAAACCTGTTCCCTCTTCACCCCCAATTCACATCTCACCCAGGGTCTTCTCCCTGGGGTAGGCCCTAAATAAATAAATAACCAATTTCCATCTCCTTCTACCCTCCTCCCCCAGCCCCTTGAAAACATCTGCATTTTCAATGATCAAGAGGTATTGGAAGAAACACAGTGAGGTTAAGCCATTTCCCACTAATCTGTGAATTGCTGAGTTTCTTAATTTTCCCAGGGTTATTTGCATTTTAGAAGTGAAATCCAGCTGAGTTTCTTGCAAAGCCAGCCCAAATTGGGAGGGCAGAACAGCATCAGCTTCCCCAGTTTTGGGGTGAGGATAGTGACATTGCTCCTTCATCCCAGGCACACCCATTGTCCAAACACATAGATGTGACTTAGTTAACGAGAAAACGCATTTCAAAAGCCCCAAATGAGTCCTTGTTGTTCCCTCCCTGAACTCTGACGTTCTACCGGTCCCACTTGAAGGCAGGTGGGAGCACCCTGAGCCTTTAACAGGGACACCGGTGATTTTTGTGTATAGGTTGAGGTCAAAGACCACTGCACTTAAAGCCAGCCTTTTCTTGTCACTTTGCATAATTGTGAATAATTCTGATGTCACTATTCCATGAATCACAATTAATTATGGGGTTAAATAATGAACTATGTGACACGGTGAGCCCACTTCAGTCCAGTGACCCAAAGTAAACTCAGAGGACTTCCAGGCAAATTGGGCAGAGCCTGACTTTGTCATGTCCCAGGTTGGTTTTGCTCACTCTCCCCTCCCTTGTCAGCCCTTCCCTGTTCAAATGGTGCTCCCTCATCTCCTTGACACCCTGGCTGTGTCACGTTCCCACAGCGCTTCTGTGTTGTGAACGATGGCAAATCCAGACCCAGAACAAGTTCTTGTTTGGCCAGAGACAGAGCAGTTGTGACTTTTTAGTGACCATGAGGTGAACACATTCAGTACCTGCCTTCCCAGCTCCCCACCAGCCCGTTAGAAAACTTGGACTTGGAAAATGTCAACCGTTCCTCCCATCTCTCCACTCTTCCCCTCCTTCTTCAGCATCTTGCCGCCTTCATGTAGACGATTAATCAATAACAACAGCATTGCATGAGAGGTTAGGAGGGCGATCTGCAGCCAGCCCTTCCTGCACCCCTATTGTGTAAACCTGTCCTACATGATTCCTGACTCACTCATACAAGTGACTAAAAACTATCCAACAGCATTTGGAGCAGCTAGGGAAATTATTTAGTGTGATCCTAAGGCCTCTCAGAAGTTTAAAGGGACTTGGTCTCTTCCATTTTCTGAGGCTTCTGGGATATTAAAAAATTAGGAAATGCCAAGGCAAAGTTGTATGCTTATCTTTAAGAATTTGAAATTACATGATTAACATCTGCTTTCAATTTTGTTCATATACCTACCTATGCTGCATGTAGAGCATCTTCCACAAATACTACCAGAAAGTCTACATGTAAGGCCCTTTGTTGTTGTTTTTCTTTTCCCTTGGTAAGGCCAATGTACATCTTCACATCTTTTTCAATGACAATTTCCATTCAATATTATTTTGTATTAGCTTCTGGTGTACAGCATAGTGGTTAGACAACCGTGTACTGTACAGTGTCCCCCCCACCCCTGCATATTTCCAGTACCTACCTGGCACCATACACAGTTATTACAATTTTAGTGCATATGAGGCCCTTTGTGATCCTGGCCCCCAGGCAGAGGCTGGTATGCTCAGGCCCCAGAGACATCAGGGCACAGTGTGGGTGACGGCAAGCTCTGGCGTGACGCTGCTTCTGTGTGATGTTTGGTTCTACTACTCGGCTATGTGACTTTGGGTGAGTTACTAAACTTCTCTGAGCATCCTTTGTAAAAAGGCAATGATAGTAACTGTACCTACCTCAGAGAATTGATGTCCAAATTAAATTGGATAACTCATGTTGAAATGCTTAGTATAGCACAAAACATTGTTCTGTAAAAATATAATGTAAACATATATGGAATTGCAAATTCTCTAGTAGCTACATTTTTAAAAGTAAAAAATAACATGTGATGTTAATTTTCATCATATGTTTTATACATATTACCTGAAATACTGTTATTTCAACATATAATCAATATAAAATTATTAATAATAAAAATTCAAAGGGGAAGGGACTTTAGTCAAGATGGTGGCATAGACAAACACAGCTTGCCCAATGCAGATGCTAAATTTTCCTCAGGAATACTTGCTTTGCATTTAGATTTTATACAAATTTACAGTTGAAGAAGCAAATTCATATATCCAAGTTAGTTCAAACCAGTCTTAAATATTTTCTAATAACCCAATACAGTATCTGTTTTTAAGTTCAAGTTAAAGATTCTATTCTTTGGTTGCAGTAGCCACATTTCAAGTGCTCAGTAGCCAAATTCAGCTTGTGGCTACTGCATCAGACAGTGCAGGTGTTAGTATAATACCTGACATATAGCAAGTGCTCAATAAAGCCATTGCTCTCGAAGTCCTTCTCTGGACACAGAAAACAGATCCTTCCCTTCCCTCAGACTCCAAATCAGAAGGCAGGCCTGTCATTTGCTCCACACATGGCCTATGAGATGAGCCCAGGCCCAGCATCTCCAGGGCCTCTTTGGGGTACAATTTTTCCAGTGACTGACGGGGCCACTTGCCAGGAACATCTTCCTGACGCTCTCCACTGTGGTTCTGGGAAGCCTCTGGGCATCTCAGGACTGTTTTGCTACGTGCATGTGTGTGACAAAGTGGGGACAGCAAAGCTTTTGTGGAGGGTTATTCTTAGAAACCGGAACGTGGTACATCTGTGCAGCAGAAATGACAGGACTACCGTGGTCACACTAGTGACTGACATTTGTTCCTCTTCACAGACCAAACTGTGCATGGAAAAATGCAGGCATGAGTGCAGGGCATGTTCCTAAATTTAGTTCTGTGCTTTCTCATACTGTGAATTATAGATCTTCTCAGCTTCCTCATATTCATTTTTCTAGCAATTTTTATTGAAATATTGTTGTGTGTAAAACACTGAGGACAGCTAGGGGGGATGCCTAGGTACATAACACTCACTCCCTTCCTGCCCTCAATAACACTACAGTCCAGTAGAAAAATAAGACAAATACGTAAATAGTATGACAAAGCCTAATGTGATTGGTGCCATACAAGAGAGACAGTCAAAATGTCAGGAGGTGTCAAATGAAAAAGTGGTGTTTTCCAAAGACAGGGTTAAGAAAACCTCAGGGCTGGGCAAGGTTGGCAAGACTATGCCCAGGTATAATGACAATATCAGAAAGAAAGTTTGGGAGCAGATTGCATGTGGAACTTGCTGGATCATATCATGTCTTAGTCAGCTTGGGCTGCCATAACAGACTACCACAGAATGACTGGTGGGCTTAAACAACAGAAATTCATTTTTTCACAGTTCTGGAGGCTGGAAGTCCAAGATCAGGGTGGCAGCAGAGTCAGGTTCTGGTGAGAGCCCTCTTCCTGGCTTGCAGATGGCTGCCTTCTTTCTGTGTCTTCACATGGCAGAGAGAGAGAGACGCAGAGAAGGCTCTGGTCTTTTCTTATAAGGGCAATCACAATGGCCCCATCCTCATCTAACCCTAACCACCTGCCAAATACCATTTGCCATCTCTAAACACTATCACGTTGGGAGTTAGCGCTTCAACATATGAAGCTGGGGTGAGGGGAGACTCAATTCAGTTTGTAGCACATAGTAACTCTATTTTTAACTTTTTGAAGAATCACCATGCTATTTTCCATAGCCAGGCACCATTTCACATTCCTACCAACAGTGCACAGGGTTCCAATTTCTTGATAACCTCACCAACACTTGTTATTTTCTGTTACTACTTTTCAAAAAATAATAGTCATCCTCATGGATGTGAGGTGGCATCTCACTGTGGTTTTGATTTGCACTTCCTTTATAACTAATGATGTCAAGCACCTTTTCTGGTGCTTATGGGCCATTTGTGTATCTTCTTTGGAGAAATATCCATTCAAGTCCTTTGCCCATTTTTTTTTATTGGGTTGTTTGGGTGTTGTTGTTGTTGTTGTTGTTGTCGTGACAATCATTACTTTGGCAAGTCTGATGCAGTTCTGACAAACAGAGTGGAATGAGCAGCTCCTTATCTACTGAATCGTCTTAGATCCTAAGCCTAGTATCAGGTAGGTAGGTGCTCTGGTCACCTGCATGCCCCTCATTACCACGTGTCTCCTGGCTGTTTGTGCTAAATCTTCACACTTTCCTCCTTGGTTGGGTCTCTGAAACCCCTTCCTGCATCTTGCTTGCCCCCAGTTTCTGAGGGTTAAGCTTGGCCTCTGGAGGGGGTCTGATGAAGAAGTTAGAACTTCAGTACCTTCACATCCCTGGTCCTGACTCTAGTATGTTATCCTGAACTCTGATGATTTCAAGTGACAGAAACCCAATGTGGACCAGCTTAGAAATGAAGGGGAATTTATTGTCTCATGGAACCCTGTACAAGAATCTAGTTGCAACTCAAGGACAGCTGGAACTCAGATATCTTTCTTTGAGTCTCCCATCTCCGCTCTCTCTGCACATATTTAATTCTCTCTTTCCACAAACTGGCCTCTGCTTCCCAGGTCCACACATCAAGAAACATGGCCATTAGGATTTCCCAGGCTTTGTCTTTCATGGCCTAGCTGAGGTCAGGTGTCCACCCGTAAGCCAATCAACTGGACTGAAGGGATGGAAAATCCCAATTAGTTAAGTATGAGTTAGGTGTATGCATGATGCTCCTATGGTAACTGTAGATGGGAGGGAGGGGCAATCTCCTAGAAAAAGGTACTAACTAGGTAGTACCACAGGTATCTGCTAGGACCACCAATGTGCTAGGACCATAGTGTGTGCACCTAGAGTTATGCAGTGCACACACTATGTGATGCAAGTCCTGGTAGAATATGTTACTTCTGGACTCGAACCAATCAGATTGGCTTCCTCCTCCCACATCATCCCTCTACGGAAGATCTCAATTCTGGAGTCCATCTGTCCTCTGGAGTCCCATGGTTTGAAATGCTGACCATTTCTTCTAACCCTGTTACTAAAGACCCAGCATTCTTCAGCACCCAAGTTTAGTTTATGCCAGAAGCTCGTTGTGAAGACCACAAATTGTTACCTTTTTTTTTTTTTTTTACCAACTGTATAACATTTGGTGCTTTTCATAACTCCACACTGCTTCTGTCTTACTGTGCCGTCTGTCTCCATAACAAGCCACCAATATTTCTTGTCTCCTCCCTAAAAAAGAAAAAAGGGGGAAAAGCACCAGAAATTCCTATATTCTCCTCTCCCCAGGATTCCTGGGTCAGAGAGCAATTTGGAACCTGAAGGAGATCCCCGTGGAGAGGCCCTGCTCCCAAGTCTCCTAATTCTGGGTTTAATTCTCTCCTGTGAGCCAGGCATTGAATTACTGCCCCCACCCACTCCTCCCGATTTCCATTGTCTCAACTAATAAAGGTTCCAGATCTGAAGTCTCTGAGACCCTCACCCTAATCCAATTAAACCCTGCAAAAGCAGCTAGTCTCGGGAAAGACAAAAAGGTGAAGAGGTTAATAGCAGACAGAACCTCCACTGACAAGCTAAATTAGCCTTGCCCACCTCAGGAGAAATGTTAAAAGCAGATTACTACAACTGCTGTTGGTGATTAACATTTGCTCAAAATCTAAGTAGGTGATTTTTTTTTCCAAGTTAAATGTTAACCTGAGGAAAGAGGGACAGTAGTTATGGGAGAAGAATGTGGAGAAAAAAACAGAAAGACCAGCCTGCTTCGTGGATGTCTTCTTCCCAGAGTATGTGGGATTGAGAATGCTGAGGAACAATTCCCCTTGTTTCCTTCTCAGGCGAGACACATGGAGATTTTCAACATCATCATTTAACAAGAAGCTGTGTTTCTGGATGAGAATGGAAGTAGGGAAGCAGCTACCATGCCTGACCTTGGAGGAGCCAGGTCAGAAGCTACCTGGAGGCCTTGCAGATCTGAATCCTACCTTAGTTTGGGCTGCTACAACAAATACCACAGACGGGGTGGCTTAAGCAGCAGACATTTATTTCTCACAGTTCTGGAGTCTGGGAAGTTCAAGATCAAGGTGCTAGCCAAATCAGTTCCTGATGAGGCCCCCTCTTCTGGTTTGCAGATGGCTCCCTTCTCACTGTGTCTTCACATCTCCGGTCTCTTAGCTTCCTTATAAGGCACCATCCTATTACACGGGTTCCACCCCCTAGACCTCATCCAAACCTACACATCAGATTTCTATAAGTTCATAGGTTGATCCCAGTTTGAAAAAGTGTCAGAAACAACAGAGACTTTTCAAGCAGAGCAGGTACTTCCTTACTGAAGTCAAATAGTGACTATGAGCAGATCTGTCTCACCCCAAATTTTGACTCATCCCACCCTGAAGCACATCACAACCTCCCCACCCCCACCAGATCCATCCCTCCTGTGCTGGTCCAGACCCCTCAGCCCCGAGAGGCAGATGAAGTGGTGTGTTGGAGTGGTTTATACCAACTTGTGAGAGCTCTTCAGGAATTTTGCAAGAACCATTGGTAAAAGTCCACAGTGGTGGGAGTATTTATACCACAGAAGTCAGCCAATACTACAAAAGCAGGCTTTTGGTTTTGGAGATTCAGTTTACCAGCACATGATTGAGCAGATGCTAAAATAGCATTTAACATGTAAGGATTTTACTAGGGAAATCACCTGTGTGAGAAAAAAGGGGAGGCTGCAAGAGCCATGTCAGATGGCAAAGCAAGTCTGACCCCAAGTGAGGGAAGGAGGAAGGGAAGAGAGGTTGGTGGAAGCACCCTAAACTCTACATGCGTTAGAAGGAAGGTTCTGAAAGGATGCTGGGGAGTCCTCAAGCCAAAGTTGACCATCAATGGAAGTCTCTCAGGACTCAGCCTGTCTTCACATTCCTGCAGCACGTGGTCATTTACAGGGAGTAGCCTGTGGGAAGCATGGCCTCAGTGCAAATACAGTAATGGATTTCTGAACCCAGGAGTCAGGGCCCTAGGTCATTCGTGGTCCCTGTGGTCAGTGGTTCTTGAGGCATATTCTCATTATCGCCACACTCTGTCCCTTGCCCCACGCAAGGAAGCTCAGAAAACAGTTCCTCCAAGTTCCTATGGGCCTTTCTTCCCGAAAGGTGAGCCAGAGCCTCCCATCACTACAGATGAACTTGGGGCTGCAAAGGGGCATCCTCATCCCTTCTCCACTCTTCATTCTAAATCCTCCTCATCCTTAGCTCCCAGCTCAGCAGGTGTGGGTGGCCTACCTCATATGACCTTCATTCCTGAAGGGTCTAACCATGGTTGTCTAACCTGCAGCCTGTGGGCCGAATGAGGCCCAAGATAGCTATGAATGTGGCCCAACACAAAATCATAAATTTACTTAAAACATTATGAGATTTTTTTGTGTGTGTGATTACATGTCGCAATGTATTTAATGTGTGGCCCAAGACAACTCTTCTTCCAGTGTGGCCCAGAGATGCCAAAAGGTCGGACACTCCTGGTAAACCTTAATCATACCCTTGTCAGCATGGAGTGGCTGCACATGTCCTTTCACAGTTACAGTGGGACACTGGTACAACCGTGTTGGTGGCCATTCTTCCGCTCTGTTTTAGCCGTGCTAACATACCCACTTCCTCTCCATGCCTCCTCCTACTGTCTTCCAGAGTAACTCAGTATTTTCTACTTTACTTGGTGTTGACCACTGTTTTTTTTCCAGGCTTCTGAGAGCCACCCCAGCAAGCAGCTGAGTGTTTTCCATCTCCTGGGGTGCTCAATAGGTGTTAAATCTCATGTTCTATGAAAGTGCCCCCAAGTCAATACACTCCAGCCTCACACTCCAGCCCCTTTGATCAAACACCCCTAAAATCCAATCCCAGACATGCCCCCCTGGCTCCTGCCAGTACAGGCTGTCTAGTTCTTAACAATTCTTTAAGTGCACACCTCCAGCCAGATTTACATCCATGCTGAGATTTAACTACATATCAGCCTGGCAACCAGGAGAGGAGGTACGGTCAGCTCCTTAGAGGAACACCTGGTGCCTTGTACGGGAGAGGTTTCTGCAGCATATTCTAGCACAGTGGAAGTGCTGGCTCTCAATGGGGAAGCAGGGGTCCATCTGCAAGCCCAGAAGGTCCAGGGGTGGTTGCAGAGTTAACATCCTCAGCACCCAGCCAGGAACCCCACCCCTTGTGTCAGGGTCCCAGATCATCTCAGTCCACTCAGGCTGCCATAACCAAATACCCCAGACCTCTCGGCTTAAACCACAGACTTTAATTTTCCTACAGTTGTCAAGATTGGAAAGACCAAGATCAAGGTGCTGGCTGATCTGGGTTGCTTTGGTTTGTAGTGAGAGCTCTCTCCCTGGATTGCGGATGAAGAGGTATCTTTCTCTTCTCAAAAGACCTCAAAGTTATCAGATGAGAGCCCTATCCTTATGATGTCATTTAACCCTGACCACATCCTAAAAGCCCAATCTCCAAATACAGTCACATTAGGGATTAAAGCTCCAACATATGAATTTGGGGGAACACAGTTCAGTCCATAGCACAGATTTTCCTGGGGCGCTGTCTTTTGTGTAGCAGACCTGCCTTAGCTGAGCCTTTAAACATCCTTGCAGCTCTGTGGCTCACACTGAGGTCTTCAGCCTGCTGTTCAAGTGTCTTTGCCTTTCCCCTCCAGGTGGTAAGGGCCTCTTTGTGAACTACCACCAAAGCATGCTGGCTCTTGCACTTAGCCATTATCTGCTTGTTAATAGCCCTCTCTTGTTATCCTTTTGCAGCTGCACCAGTAAAACTGCAGTAACCAATCAACTCCCTTGTCTTTGTGGACACTGATGCCCCCTGTTTGCCAAATTCCCACATCATTACACCTGCCACAGCATTCCCATCCACCATGACATTTCCCCGGTCACCACCACGAATCTTTAGCAATTGAACCAGCACATTGTACCAGACACTATCCATGTCCCTCATCCCAATTTCTTCATATGTGGAGCGGTGGGTGATCCAACCCCACATTCCACTCCTGACCCATGTTTTCTGAGACCACTCTCAATACCACGTATGTTAGTCCAGGTCCTCTGAGAAGCAAACATCAAGAAGAGATTAAGTATGCAACAAATTTACTAGGGGAATTGCCCCTAGGAGAGCAAATGGGGAGGAAGCCCGAAAGACTGGAGAGCCATGGGAGATCATCAGACGAGCCTGACCCCCAAGTGAAGGAGAAAGGAAGGGAGGGAGGTTAGATGGAAGCATCCTAGACTGCCCTGAAGTCTAAGGAAGTTTCAGCAAAGCCATCTGGGAGTGCTGGAGCCAAAGTAAACCATCAGAAAAGTCCAGGATCCTTTCACACTTAGTCATTGGCTGGGAGCTCTTGCTGGGAAGCGTGGACTCAGCACACAGACTGCTGTGGATTTGACAGTGAAGCCACAGGGCCCTCGGTCAGTCCTGCTCCCTGTAGTTACACCTCTGCGAGGTGCAGTCACAGCACTCTACACAGTGCTCTAGGCCTTTTCTGACATCGGTTGGACTGAAGAAAAACATGTCATAGTCAACAAAAGAATAAGCACATAAGGTCTTTTCATCCTAGAATATTGGCCTAAATATCCACCTTTGCCAAAAACAATCAGAGATCAACTTCCTTATCACTGCACAGTCTCTGCCATATTGGTAGGTGTTTGTTATTTTCTCCTTCGGGTCAAAGATAACACTGCCATTGGGAGCAGCCAGTGAGGCCAAGGATGCTCAAAGCCATGTTCACATCTTGTCCCACATCTCTTCAGTAAGTGCCTTCTGGAAAGCTCTCCACCAGGAAGTATTCGCAGTGATTCGTTGTTGCCATGGGATTGCTTTTGTAATATTCTCATTAGTTCAAAGGTCGGTCGAGACATATCCCCGCGCGACCTCCAGAAGGAAGGTAGGTGGAGTTCTGTTCCTTTATCCAAAAGGGAGAAACTCAAGTTCATGGGAGCAGAGCAGCCACCGTGCGGGGAGGAGCTGTCGCAGGCCTGGGTGCCTCTGCCTGCCAAAGGCCTCCCACGGGTGCAGTCGCAAGTCATTCCTGTGCCCATCGCTGTTCACACCGCCGTTCGTTTTTATTTTTATTTCCTATCCCATCCCAAGCCCTCCTGACGCTAGTCAAAACCAATTTCCAGTCATCAATGGCAGAGCCCCTAAAGCTCCTTCTAGCCTACACCGATAAAAATTAAAAAGGCCTTTAGATTGTCAACTCAGCATTTATTGAGCTCCTGGTGCATGTCGCACTGCTCAGGCCAAAGATGCAGAGATAATAAGAATCAGGCCCTACTTTCTAAAAGCTCCCAATCAGCTCTTTCGCAACCCTCACGCTCTTTCCTGCATTTGGAGTGCCAGGGTCTAAATTATTCACAGAGGATAAAATGGTCTATTTTGGGGTAATTCCTATCACACTTCATGGTGACGGCTTCCATTTTTAAAATAGCCTCAAGTGTGACTATTAATCAGGATATCATTAAAAATAATATCTGTCAGGATGACATTCATTTCTGTTCCATAAATAATGTCACCAGCATTGAATTTCTGAACAGTGGAACATTTACCAAGTTACAGAAGATCTCTAGGTAATGAGCTTCCAGAGGACAGGGTTGTGTCTTTTGCCTTTCTAACACAAAACACCAGGGACAGTGCCTGACACCTAATAGGGGCTCAGCAAATGTTTGCTGAATTAATTTTAAAATTCCTACACCGCACACTGAGACTCCGTTGTGAAAGTACGTGGTTCTTGGTGATGTCGAGCTCTAAGTTTCAGAAAGCTTCCAAAAAATCTTAGTGTGTTGGATGTCCATTACCACTTTTTAAAAGTATACTTATATATTTATCCTCTTACATCTCTTAGCAAATGTATTTTGTAAGTTCACTAGTATGTGAAAATCTACCATAGTTCCATTGGTTTTAAATCTACTTCTATTAAAGGTCAAGAACTGCCCCCTTTGGACTTGGATAAAAATCAATGTCAATGTTGCTTTGTCCATTTCTACTTTTTTCTAGCACTAACAGGTTTGTGTAATGCTTTAAGTTAGATTTTTAGGTAATTGTAGAATCACATGCAGCAGTGAGAAATACTACAGAATGATCCCATGTCCCCTACAGAGTCACATCACAACTGGGACACTGGCGTGGATACAGCCAAACCACCGACCTCACCCAGATACCAGTTTTCCATACACGTGTGTGTGTATGTGTGTGTGGTATGGTCAGTTCTACGTGATTTCATCACCACCACAGTCAAACTTCAGAATAGTTTCATTGTCATAAATGTCCCTCATGCTACCCTTTCATAGCCACAGCCAGTGCCCTGCCACCCCCAGCCCCTGGCAGTCACTAATCTGTCCTCCATTTCTATGATACTGTTGCTAGAATATTATATAAACTGAACCACACAGAATGTAACCTTTGAGATTTGAGAGCCATCCAAGTGGCTGCATGTATCAATAGTCTGTTTTCTTTTGTTTTGCTGAATAGTATGTCACTGAAGCACATTTGGGTTGTTTCCAATATGGAATTCTATTTGATTTTATAAAATAAAAAATGGTGGCCTATTGGCCATCAGTTTTATAATATTCCAAAACCGATGTCCTTTGCTTCCTTTCGCATCTCCATTCGGGCCTGTCCCTTCAACTTTTTACAGTGTGCTTTTTGAGTCCTGGTATATTTTTCTAAGGTCGATCAACCAAAATTCCACATAGAATTCGGACTCAAAACTGCAATACTTTTAGATGATCGTCCATTTTCTCTTCTGTTTCTAATACCTTTCTTAATTAGGCCCTACACTTAGTCAATTTTTTCAGCTCCTTAAAGGTGATGTGCACAGAGAAGAGTCTCATATTGTGCATAGACATGTATTTAGCCCAAAGCACTCTGAATACAGTTTAGACGGTTTTTCTCAGCATTCCAGCTTCCACATACGCATGCTGAAACTCCTCCGCTACTTTTCCATAGAGCTCAGACGGTCTGGAAAGAGCTTCTTCCATCATCTGACTCTTAGCTCGTGTTCTCACCATCTGATCAGTCCTGTGCGGCCTGCAAACTTGGAGCCGCACCTTGCAGTCCCCTCCCTACTCTTGTTCGTAGGCCCAGGGCTCCAGGCCAGCTTTTCTCAATTTCCTGTCACTGTGTTTCTTGCTAATAAAAGTCTTATCTGTAACTGCTTTCTGTTCCTCAGAAGGAAGAGATTCATTTGACTTTTCAAAACCCTGAGCCAGCTTTCTGAGTTCTGGGAAACCAGCACCACCCCTGTCTAGGCTGAAAAAGAAAGGCCCTGATAAGCTGCACAGGGGCTCCCACACAATACCCAGGTCTCATCTCCAGTGCATTCAATCTGGAGAAAACCCAGAGTGTGAGCATTTTTAAAAGTCCTCAGTTCTCACTATAGTAAATCCACACATTAAAAAAATAGACTAAGAAAGTTGTTTACGTACTAACAAGGAACAAATCTCCAAGATAGAGCATTACATGAATGAAGCTGGTTTAAATCAGCATGCTGCCATTTGTGTAGGCAACGAAAGTATATATTTATCTGTACTTATATGTGCATAAAATATCTCTGGAAGGACTTTTAAGACTCTAGGAGCAGCGGTTGCTTCTGGGCGGGTAGAAGATTGGGACCAGGGGGTGCTTTTCACTGGGTACTTTTTAAAATCTGCTGGATAGTAAACCAGGTAAATAGATTGCCTATGCCAAAAGTCAAATTAAAATTAACGAAATTAAAATAAAAGCCAATCGATACTGATGCACAGCCGGGATTGAGAACCGCTGTGCATCACAGTCTTGAACTGACAGAGAAAACCTCAAGTCCAATGACACGCTTCCTGGACTAGTTATCTGATTGTTTATTTGGGGGGGGGGAGAGTTGTTGAAAATGCCCTGTGAGGCGCCACACCCGCTTAGCTTTTACAAATTGAGGTGTGACAGAAAGAGACCAGTGCGCGGTAGGCGCCAGTCTTCATGAACTTCCACATGTGTACAGGAGCATTCAGGCCAAGGAATAGGCCGCTTTCAGCACCGGAAGGCTCTGCAAGGCTCCTGCGAGTCAATCACCCCCTTCAGAGGCAGCCACTACCCCGGCTTCCACTGCTGCTTCTTGAACTTCATCTGCATGGGAAGCAGCATGTCCTCCTTTGTGCCCGGCTTTGCTGTCCGGCCTTACGCCTGTGAGACCGATGCATGCTCGTGTATAGCCACAGTCTGGGGGCTTTGGGTTTAGTTTTGGGTGGGCGCTACTAAGTTGTCTCCCAATGTATGGACATATGGCAATTTAACTATCCCTCCTTCTGTTGGGGAGGGGGGTGCATTTTGGTTATCAGTGGTTTGGGGCCACAGCTATGCCCCGTTTTTCAAGTTGGCATTATGCCACTTTGCCTTTGTGAAAGACCTCCATTTGTACCTGTTTTTGCCAACGGAAAGAAATCCAAAAAGGATGTTTGCTTTTATGAAACAAGACTACAAGCAAAAACAGCATTCAGCATTTGCTTTGCAGCCGTTGTAAAAGGCAGCACAAGCAGCGAGACGGACCCCGCCGGCTCCTCCTCCGGGAACCACACTCAGCGTCCCCCTCCGCATCAAGCCCCACGGCTTTGAACTATGTCTGAGAGCATCTGTGCTTCATCTCCATTTGTTCGGTGCATCCCTGCTTTTACTCTATGTTCGTGTCATTTTAGGTTTTATGCATTATTTGGTACGATTTGGTAGGTTGTTTTTTGGGGCCTGGGAACACGCAAAATTTTTTCCATGTAAATTAATGGTAATTGCTTCTTTGCTTCACACCATTTCGGCTCACAAAAGGTTTCAGAAGAGCGCTCTACTTTCAGCAGCAGGGGAAATGTGTATTATAAATAAAGCTACATGACCGTTCTTGTAACTTTCTGGCAGACATAGGCACTCAGTCTTCAGTTGTGTGATTAACTGTCCAATGTTTATATTTCCTGAAGGTTTATAAGCTCCTGCAGGTAGGGCAAGGTCTGTGACTGCCCACCGGGGCACCCCCTGAATAAAAAGCAACTCCCAACTGCCCTTCACCTTTCCTGCAGTCAGGCCTGGAATAAGAACCTAATGTCTGGACAGAGGGCAGCCATCTCCTGATAATGAGAATAAAAGCAAAAGACGGGCAAGGGCAGGCCGCTTTGAGGTACCTTGATCTTTGATGATGTCCTAGAACCATGGCCCCAACCCGGATTGCCTACCTTCGGACTGATCAGCAGAAAGAGAAGGAAGAAAACAAAAATAGATGCACAGAGTACAGCAGAGATAAGGAATGAACAAGGACTGATGGGTTTGTCTCAAGTCCGGTATATTCCTGAGACCTAGCTGCACCCTGCCCACCCATCTTGCAATGCACCTTGTGTCTTTGCACAAATCCTTCCTTTGCTTAAGCCAGTGCCTCTGGATTTCTGTTACTTCCACCAAGGGCCTCACCTAGATCAGTACTTCAGCACTGTGTTATCGCTGATGCTTAAAATTTTGTCTCTAACTCATCAAGAAAGGGTTAAAATGTGCTTGATAACCTCTAATTTGTGGAAAGTAAGGGAGCTGTCGCAGTGGTAGCAGTAGCATAGGCTGTGCAGTTGGACAAAACTGGATTCAAATTTCCATGCTGGCACTCACCCAGCACGTGATTTTAGCCAAGTTACATAAGTCCTCTGAGCTTACATTTTTCTTACTGGCTAAATGGTGGTGCTATGTATTTTGTGGGGCCATTAAGGGCTGAATGCAATAATGTATGTAAAGAGCTGACAGATCATTAGAATTCAATAATGACAGAAATATTGGGGGAAGTGAAAAGGTGTATATTATATAGTAGAAAGATTTACCTTCAATGTGAGTTTTCTATTTATGGGATTATGGGGGGTTTTTTAGAGAGAGAGAGAATTACCTTATTCCCTAACGATGCCAGATGGTAGACCATCAATGCACACTAGTCCAGACTTGAAGTATTGCGAACATTATTTTTAAGTGTCAATAAACCATTAGAACAATTATGTGCTGGCTAAATAATATCTTCAAAGTAAGATTTTTAAAATTTATAATCACTGTGTAAAGAGATTGGCAGCCCAAGGCAGCTCCCAGCTTTACTTGCCAGAGCCTGGGGACAAATCGGGTGCTTGGAACACCAGATGACCGTGCAGACTGCATGCCTCCTTTATTCGCCTAAGCCCCAGAGGCTCGGTGCAGTCTCTGGACTCAAAAACCACAGCCACAGGTCTGCTCTTCATCACGGACAACTATAGCTTTAAATACAAGACAGCACGTTACAATCAAACAAATCCAGATGGACAGCTCCCCCAAAGCCAAATCTATACCCAGGACACAGATTTCTCGAGGAAAATGCAGCCAAGGCAGATACAAAAACAACCCAGGGAACACAAAGTCCCAGTCACTATAAAGTCATTGATCACTCTGCTACCCAAAACTGAGCACCACATGCGCAGTGTGACGGCAGGCCAGGCGGTGGGGGAGGACAAGGAACCAGACGTCGGAGCCCAGGAAATGTGCGGGGTGAGTGTAGGTCAGCAGAAGACAGCAGTGACGGTGGGAGGGGCGCATGCCCCCCTAACCACACAGTCCACTCTGTCTCTCTCCTCTGTTAGCATGAGGGCTCCATAGTATCTTCAAGGATGAACTGTCCAGGACACTTCAATCTTCCTGAAGACACCGCAGCTCCAGCCTACCTCTCAGCATTGCAGGCCACGACCTCAACTTGGCCAGTTTGCTCAAAAGTAGCCTGGCCTATGGGACCGCCTTGTGCTGACCAAACCTGTAAGAGGCTCCTTGGTACACCAGAGGTCTACTGACTGACTTTTACTGGGTAGATAGACCTTCTTTAGGCTGCCCTCATTTGGTAACCCCCTTGCTCCAAACCTTCTTGTACTCCACACGTGTATGTCCCTCTAAGTCCCCATGTCCATGTCTTCAAGACCCTTCTCTCTCTCTCTCTCTTTATCCTCAGCTGGGGACCTATTTATTAATTTCAGAGAGACAGGAAGGGAGAGAGAGAAACATCAACGTGAGAGAAACACCCATCACTAGCCTCCCATATGGGCCCCAGCTAGACCAAACCCACAACCTAGCCATGTGCTGTGATGTCAATCAAACTCACGACCTCTTGGTTTAGGGGAGGATGCTCCAACCAACTGAGCCACACTGGCCAGGGCAAGACCTTTCTCTCTCTCTCTCTCTTTTTTTTTTTCTTTACTAACCTATCTGATAAACGGTAATGATGATGGTGGGTGGTCAAGGATTGACTATTTCTTTCCTAATTACCATAGTAATAGTTACCATTTACTGAGTAGTTATCCCATGCCAGGTATTTTGGTGTTTGACTTACATGATCTCACATAATCTCAGCTCTCCACAACAGACGTTATTGTTATCGTCCTAATTTTTAGGGGTAAGGAAATGGAGGCCCAGAATAATTGAGTGACTTGATTGTTCTGGGTTGGAGTTATTGTGCAGCATGTTTATTGAGATCAACACCCGTGGAATGAAAGGGACAGGAACAGGAGTGGGCGGAGGAGAAGCTGGGCTGTGATGCAGCCCGCTGACGGCCTCCGCCAAACCATGGAAAGCTCTGGAGCTAGTACGGGTCAGGATGGCCAGCTCTTTAGATGCCCTCTCAATCAGTCATTGGACATGGGACCCCTCAGAAGGGTGGACTTTGGGCAAGGTGGCTCTGCAGCTGAGGCGGACCCCAAAGGGGTGGACAGCTGAAGACAGTATGCTGACCCTGCTCCCAGCAGCTGGAGCAATGAGTCCTTCGCTGACACGGGAACTGGGCAGTGTAGCACCAGGTCCAGAACATTAAGAAGGCCCCACAACTAGTGAGTGCTAAGGGCAGGCTTCGAACGGAAGCCTCTCTGATCCTAAAACCTTCTAGTTAACCACCTTTCTCCCAGGGTGGCGGGGGCACAACCCTTCAAATTGAATGTTGAATGTTCAGTACTCACAATGTAGTTTTCTTCTTGTATGTGCTTTGCTTACCTATCAGCATCCTCCTCCAAGGTGGTGGGCCCCTTGGGTACATTTATGATTCTTGCCTAAGGGAGCAGTAGCCTGTGCCCTTCTGTGGAGGAACATTGGCCTCAGCAGTGTTGACAACCTGAGCCTTTCGCCTGAAGACAAATCAATATCTCTGTCCCCCGTGTAACATTCTCAGTAGTCACCTCAGCCTCGAGACCGCACACACAGCCACAGAGTGAAACCGAGTGTTCCAGCAGCCCCCACTTCTTCCCACCACCCTAGAACATTCCCCATCCATTTCCTTCTGTGAAAATTAACTTTTGAGATCCTTAGTTAATTTGCTCTTTCCTAGCAGAGCTGTTAGCATAAACAAGAATGAATTAAACAATGTAAGAGTCACAGATCCATTTTGTAAAAACGATACTCCAGATCTGTAGAAATTTGAAACTATATAGTTTTTAAATTACTCAAAATGACATCATTCAGGGTTCACTTACTGTCAGTTTTGAGTATATCCCTCCAGAAAGTTCTGTGCATGTATACAGACTAAAATATATGTATTCGATTTTACATGAGTGGGAATGAGCCACACAAACTGTTCTGTAGTCTGCTTTTCCCCTCACCAGTGTGATGGGGACATCTTTCCGTGGCTGTCGACTTCCACACGGGAGCACGGGAGCAGCCGAAGATGACCCTGGAGATACTGACAGAGCTGGGGAGAAGGAGCCGGCCGAGATAAAGGTATCTTATCCCAAGCATAAGGAGAAGACACTGAAGGACTGAAAAATTCAATTTATTTTTTAAATGGATTATTCTGACTGCTGGTTGTGACATGAGCATTTGTTGCCATTCTTCAGTCAAAAATCTACATTTAAGTGATGTTTCCATGGCATTCAACCTCAGAAATGACAGAGGCAAATATCAGCAGTTTCCACTCATTCCATTCCTATCCATAGGTTCCTTTAGTTAGAATACATTAATTATCAGAGAAGGAGTCATTGAGTGCACGCGATTCTCCATCTTTGTTCATCTTATCTGTCTGCCTTCCAGATACATTAAATGTTCAAAGGAGAAAATATAGGGAACTTTATTTATTTATTTTTTTAGTCAAAACCATTCTTATTTCTTTCTAAAAATAAAAATAGAGAATTTTATTTTTTAAAGGTCTATTTTATTCTCATTCGAGGGAGTGGAGAAGGCAGAAAAAGAGAGAGAAACATCAGTCAGTTGCTGACTGCATGCACCCCAGAGGGGAACAAACCTGAAGCCAAGGCATATGCCCTGACCAGGAATCAAACCAGCAACCTTTTGGTTTTAGGGGACAACACTCCAGCCAGCTGAGCCACACCAGCCAGGGTGAAAAGATAGAGAATTTTTAAAAAGAGAAGACATTTAACTCATTTGTAACTCTACATCCAAGGATAACCGCTAATCATTACTGTGTTGGTATAGATTCTGCCAGTCTTTTTTTGTTTTTTAAGAATATTTTTTCTGCCCTGGCTGGTGTAGCTCAATGGATTGAGCACGGGCCTGCAAACCAAAGGATTGTGGTTCGATTCCCGGTCAGGGCACATGCCTGGATTGCCGGCCAGTTCCCAGCAGGGGATGCACGAGAGGCAACCACACATTGATATTTCTCTCCCTCTCTCCTTCCCTTCCCCTCTAAAGATAAAATAAATAAAATCTTTTAAAAAATCTTTAAAAAAGAATATTTTTTCCTTAATCAACAAAACGAACAAGCAAGCAAAGTATAACGAAAGACACTGAAATTGAGAACAGGCTGACAGTGACCAGAGGGGAGAAAAGAGGGGACAATGGGGGAAAAGGGTGAAGGGTTTACAGGAACTACCATAAAGGACACATGGATGATAACAAGAGGGGGTGGAAACAGGGGAGGGAGGTGAGGAGGGCTGGGGGTGGGGGGAAAAGGCAGAAAACTGTACTTGAACAACAATAAAAAATGTTAAAAATAAATAAATATATAAATATTTTTTAAAAAGAATATTTCTCCTTTACAAAGCAATCATATTGCACAAATGGTTTTATATTTCAATATATTATAAAGGCCTGTCTATATCATTAAATAATCTCCTTCATTTTCAATGGTCAGCTAGTATCCACTGTGTGGTCCCATCATTTGTTAAACTAGTCCCCAGCTGGCAGCAATTTAGGTTGTTCGAAATGATTTGCTGTTCTAAACCGCACTGTGGTGAACCCCCTTTCAGGTAAACGTTTGCCTGCATTGCCATTGTGAGATTTCGTAGCCCCTTCTATTTTTACAGCCCTGTCCTATGTCATACAAAAATAGTAAAACGTACCTCCAGCTCACATCAAATATCATTGTTTTGCCACAAAACACTAAAAGGATTTTTATAAGTTGCTTTTGAAATTTAGCTCTGAAAAACACATTGAATTAGGCTATGACTTCTCAGCGATCATTTAATTTAGCGTATACCATAATTCTTATGAAGTGAGAAAGTCAAACCTACAGATAGTTTTTGACTATAATAAAATTCTATGAACAATACAGTTAATAACATTAAATTGATATAAAATTATATTTTGTAAATGTTTAGTTCAAGATCTGTTTATTTCATTTTTAATTTTTTTAATTGGAAATACACATTTTTTCCCAGGTCGCAAACATTTTTTATAGGCTCTTTAAAGCTTATAGGTCTCAAGCAGTGTGACTGGAGATCCTAATTGATACAGTTACATTGCAAACATTGCCACAAGGGGTCAATAGTCTAGAAAGATTTGTAAATAAAGCATGGCTGCTATCACTGTTGATAAACTGTAACTGACTCTCTGACCCCTCATCCCCTCCTGCTCCCCCCCCCTGCATATGAGGGTGACGGTGACCTGTCTGTAGACAGTCGTCCTTGGGACAAAGGCATGCTGCTTGGTTGCACACAGTGGCCAGCTTTCTGTTTTTTGCAAGAAAGGTCACATGGGTCATCCCACGCTTTGGATCATGGACTGGCTCTTGCCAGATGGACATCTGCTGAGGTGGACATGCTGATGTGTTTACCTGGACATGTGTCACCGGAGCTCTGAAGCTATGACATAGTGATGGAGGCTCAAGTCACCAAAAACCCTGCATTTGGGCCTCAGGTCCTCTAATCCATTCAGCACCGCCTTTCTAGGCCCAGGAAAGCTCACTTTTGGTCTCATGTTCTTATGAGGCAGAGGGATCTTCATTCGAAAGGCATCTTCAGCACCGGAGACTCGAGGAAGGAAAGCCACCACCTCCAGCCATCTGGGATGAGGCAGGCTGAAGCCTGCAGCCCCCGGATACACAGTGGCCGGGCTTCTCAAGCCTTCTCCAAATGTCAAGTGGAGGAATGAATTGCAGCTCATCAATAGATGCTTTTTCCTTTGAAGAGACATTTTTGGAAGAGGAAAAGGTCACTGCCTGCACCTACCCTTCCCTTCGCACGGTTTTGTTTTGTTTGACAGTCTTTACTGTTTGTAGCGGTTTTAGGTTCACAAATTGGGCAGGTAGCACAGAGAGTGCCCACTGCCCACTGCATCCACGCATGTGTAGCCACCCCATTACCAGCACCACACCAGAGCTCATTCATTGTTTTTTCAATCCCCTTATTTCTACTTTAGAATTTTTTTTTTTTTTTTAAGCCTCAGAACTTCTTTCTCTTCTGCAAATGCCTCTCCTTTCATTTCCCACAACGTTCTTTTGGCTTCAGCCCCTTACACAGGCATCGACTCTCTGGAGCCTTGCCCCTAGGCCTTCCCCCCAGCTAAATTTCCGAAGTGTGACTCTGCAGTGGCAACGCTGCCCACGCAGGTGCTGGATGGTGTTTATTAACATATGTTGCATGGGAGAGGTTGCGTGGTTATCAGGAAAAGGGCACATTTCAGTGGAATTGAAGTGTCAGCTTGAACCAGCTGTCTGTGGAAGCCAATATCATTTTCCTTATCAAGAAGACTGTAATCATTTCTGGGGATAGGGACCCTGTCTCATCTATTTCTTGCGTCCCAACTCTTAGCATAGTCCGTGTGCATAACAGTTTCTGGTGCTCTGAAAGTAATACCAAATTCAGCTGATGTCCCTAACCCGATCACACAGAATTAACCCCACCCTTACTCCCAAACCCCACCCACCCACATGCCTTGTCACCGACCTTGGGTCAATTCTACAACCAAAACAGTTTTCCAACCCCTGGCCTCCTCTCCGCGCCCACTGCCATTGCTTCAGGCTGGATCCCGGTCATCTCTGGCCTGTCTTAGGGCAACATTCCCTCCTCTGCCCAGGGAACCCTGACAGATCCTCCAAAATCCAGTCTTCCTTCACTCCCCAGGAGGCGTTAATCACCCTCTCTCAGTGGGGCTCAGTTCACTGTATTATAATCACCTGTAAATGTTTTTGTGGCAAACAATTAGATGTAGCTCTCCCAGCAAAGGTGTTGTGTCTCTTCATGTTTTCATCCCTGCTGCCTAGCACAGAGTCTGGAGCACAACAAACGTGTTTGCTGCGTTAATGGTCTCCGGAAGATCTTGACTGAAGTGGTTTAAGATAAAAATCACAGGCAAAAAAAGCAAAATGTAAATTATTTAGATAATATAGAAATTACAAAATAAAGATAAATCTTCCTCTCCAGCCCCAGTTGTCCCCAAAGACTGTCTGTACGTCTATTTCCCATTTACAAAACAGGGCATTACTCTGTACGTATCTGTAGCTTTCCATACTTTTAATAGAATGTATTCAAGAGCTAAATTCCAAGTACTCAAATTGTTGGATCAGAGTATGTGGTTTTGCATGGTTGGTTTTTTATTTTAAGTTGTTACTGTTCTTCAAAAAGACTGTACTGGCGTAATTAATAATTAGTAAACACTAATTCAATAATTACTACAGTTGACTCTTGGACAGCACAGGTTTGAGCAGCATGGGTGCGCTTACGAATGGGTGTGTTGTGTTGGGTTTTTTTTTCCAATAAACACCTGTACTGGTTTTGATCTGTGGTTGGGAGTCCCCGGATTCAGAGGGCCTACTGAGCACGTTGACTAGGCCATCTTACATAGAGCACTTGAACCTCTGCGGATTTTGGTATCTCTTGGAGGCCCTGGAGCCAACCTTCTGTGGACACTGAGAGACAACTTAAGTTTTGGGGGAGTCAAAAGTTATACCTGGATTTCTTTTTTTTTTTTTTTTTCATTTTTAAAACTAGGAAAATTTATTTTTAAATGGATAATATGGGTTTTTTTGTTTTTTTATTTTTATTTTTTTTTTATTTAGTTGTTGTTCAAGTACAGTTTTCTGTCTTTTACTCCCATCCTAGCCAACCCCCGCCAGCCCTCCCCTTTATACCTGGATTTCCAAGTGCAAGGACACCTCTAACCCCCATGATGTTCATGGGTCAACTGTGATACTAATTAGAACTTAGTAAATACTAATTTATATTCTTTTTTCCCTCTAATTTATATTCTTACCAGCAGCAAACAATTTTTGTTTCCCTACATCCTTACCAACACTGGCTACTTCCAAACCTGTAAATATTTGCCAAACTGATAGATGATAAGGAATAACTTGTTGCTTTGATATACAAGCCTTCAATTATGAGTGGAGGTGAGTAGCTTTTCATATGCTTATTGCAGCTTGAATTTCTTTTTCTGTAAACTGCCTATTTGGGTTCTTTGCCCATTTACTCTATTGGGTTGTTATAGCTTTCCTATTGATTTGTAAATTTTTCTGGCTTAGCATCCCTCCTAATACACTTAAAATTAAAACCATACAATTAAAAATTTAAAGTTTCTATTTAGGGGTATCACTTTGGTCTTCCCAATCAGATTATAAATGCTTTGAAAACAGGGACCAAGAACCTACTCTAATCCTAAATTGCATGGCAAACTCTGGTTGATCAGCTGCGACCTTCATTCCGGGCACTTGGCATGGACTGAGATCCTCTGGGGAAGAATTGTGTCTTCTGTAGTTACAGAAAAAGATGAGATTTGCCTTCGTGGGTCAGCCCCTCCATCGATCCAGTCTAGCATTCTATCTGACAGCAGCAGCAAGAAACACGTTGAAGAGAATCCAATTACCCTCTTTGACATCAGCTTCAAAAGGTTAGGAATTTATCCCACGCATCACCATTCGAGATCTCTCCTCCATCGATTCATCTAAACCCTCCCTGAATCTCAGCAGATAGTCACTCTCCAGGCACTACAGGTAATGAGTTCTTTTGTTTATAAAGCAATATATCAACTTCTGAGTCAGGAGGGCAGTATTCTGTGTAAGCATATATCATTCTCCCTGCTTCACTCCAAATACCTATAAATAGTACATTAAAAATAGGTTTGAAATAGTAACATCACATCCCTTTGTTTGTTCTAAAACTTTCTTCAAACTTTTCTTTGGCTTTTTTTTTAAATTGTGTATAATTACACACAGAAAAAGACAAAAATATATAAATATACACTTTAATAACATTAGAGGGAATAGCTACGTACTCACACCAGGTCAAAGCAGAACATTACCAGGGTCCCCAGACCTCCTGTGTGTCCCTGTCCACAAAGGAGAGGTAAGCACTCTCCTGACTTTTGAGGACATCACTGTCTTGCATTTCTGTGTGTTCCATCATGTGCAGCTACACCCCTGAGTGCTAAGCTCCTGTTTGGTCTGGCTTTGAACTTTATGTAAATAGACTGTCTGTGTTTCTCATGCATCTTGTTTCTTTCCCTGAAAATTAAGTTTTTAAGATTCATCGTGTTTGCTGAGACGAGTTCTGGGTCATTCATGTTCTTTCTTGGTGGTCTTCCATTATATAACTATACCAGACTTGAATTACGCATGCTACTGAGGGTGGGCATTTGGGTTTTTTTCCAGTTTGGAGTTATTATAAGTAGTGTTGCTATTCTTTTTAAGGATTCTGGTATGTGTGTATACAAGTTTCCTCCCCAGGAGTACACTCAGGAGTGAAATTTCTGAGTTATATAGGGCTGCATATCTTCAGCTATTAGATATCACCAAACATCTTTCCGATATGGTTCCTCTAATTTGCAGTCCTACCAACAGTGCCAGAGAGTTCTATACATTCCTTCACACTTGGTATTGTCAGAGTTTGTCTTAACACCTTTACTGAGATATGTTCATGTACCACCCAGTTTGTCCTTTTCAAAGTGTTTGATTTGTTGCTGTTTAGTATATTCATAGAGTTGTGTTTCCACGACCGATTTTAGAACATTTTTGTATACATACATCAAATCATCACAACATACACTTTGTCTTACAGGTTTGTCAGCTATACATCAATAAAACTGAAAAAAGGAAGAGTTAATGTTTTGAAAAATCTTAGGATTTTTTAACTACCCCCCACACACACCTGCACACCCCTTAGACATCACTGCTTGTATCCCCAGCCTTGGGCAACCACTAATCTGCTTTCTCACTCTGTAGCGTTGCTTCTTCGGGACATTCCACATAATGGAATCACACGATGTGGAGGGCTTTGTGCGTGACATCTTTCAGGCAGCAAAATTTTTCAGAGTTCATCCGTGTTGTGGCTTCTATTCGTATTTCATTTTTATTCCAAGTAATATCCCATTGTATTTACCACACGTTATCCCTTCGTCAGCTGGTAGACATCAGGGTTCTTCCTCTCTGGGGCTGCTATGAACAAGCTGCTATGAACATTCATGTTCATGTGTGGACATACGTCCTCATTTCCCTGGTGTCTATACCTAGGAGTGGAGGTCCTGATCACACGGCACCTCTGTGTTTAATCACTTGAGGGAGAGCCAGCCTGTTTTGCAAACTGCTGCCCCGTTCCACGTTCTCCCCAGCAGCACGTGATGGTTCCAGTTCCTTCATGTCCTCTCCAACTCTTGGTATTATTTTTTTAGAATAATTGAAACGGTATCTCCTTATAGTTTTAATTTGCATTTCCCTGATGGCTGAGGGATGAGCATCCTTTCATGTGCTTAAGGGTCATTTGGATATCTTCTTTGCAGAAATGTCTACTCAGATCCATTGCCCTTTGTTAATTGGGTTATTCGTCTTTGTATTATTCGCCTTTGGCTAAGTTGTTTTATATATATATATATGTAAGATTTGCAAAAATTTTCTCCCATTCTGTGGATCTTCTTTTCGCTTTCTTAATGGTGTCCTATGAAGAACAAAAGTGTTACATTTTGATGTCCAGTTCACCTATACTTTATTGCCTTTGTTTTTGGTGTGAAAAAACTATTGACTAGTCCAAGGCCATACAGATTTACATCTGCGTTTTCTTCTATGAGTTTTATAGTTTCAGCTCTTATATTTAGGTTTGTATCTATTTCGAGTTCATATGTGTATATGGCATGAGATGTGAGTCCAATTTCATTCTGTGTGGGTACCTATTTGCATGTAGATGTCCAATTGTCCCAACACCACTGACTGAAATGACAATGCTTGTCAACAATCAGTTAACTGTAAACTCGAAGGCTTTTTTCTGGACTCTCAATGCTACTGCATTGATCTCTGTGTCTGTCCTTGTACCAGTATCACTCTGGCTCTGTCACTGTGGCTTTGCAGGACAGTAATCAGGGTTGGGAAGTGTGAGGCCTCCAAGTTTGTCCTTTTTCAAGATCGTTTTGGCTATCGTGGATCCTTTGCATTTCCACATGAATTTTAAAATCAACTTGATTTTTGCAAAGTCAGTTGGGATTTTGTTAGTGATCACATTAGATATGCCTATCAATTTGGGGACTATTGCCATTTTAACATAGGATGGCTTTTTTTTATTTATTTAGGTTCTCTTTTGTCACTTTTAAGGATGTTTTGTGATTTTCAGTGTATACATCTTGTCCTGCCTTTGTTCATTTATTCGTAGATATTTATTCTTCTCAATGCTATTGCAAATGGAATTACTTTCCTCATCTCACTTTGGCCTGCTCATTGCTACTGTGTAGAATTGGGCGCAGTCCTCATGTTGTTTATCAGCCTCGCCTCCTGCAACCTTGTGGGATCACCCATTAGTTCCAAAAGATTTTTAGTGGATAACCTAGAATTTTCCATACACAAGATCGTGTCACCTGCACAGAGAGACCGTTTTACCTCCTTTCCAAGCTGTATGCCTTTTATTTCACTTTCTTGCTGAATTGCCCTGACTAGAAACTCCTATGCAATATTGAATGAAAGTGGTAAGAGCAGACAGCCTTGCCTGACCCCTTTCCTTAGGGAGAAAGCCTTCCCATTACATATGATGTCTGGGCTTTCGTGGAGGCCCTTTACCAGACCATGGAAGTACCCCTCTATTCCTGGTTTGCTGTGTGCTTTCATTACCGTGGGGTGCTAGATTTTTCCAAATGATTTTTGTGTATTCAGATGGTCATTAGTTATTGTCCTTTATTTTATCGATGCAGTGTATTACATTAATTGATTTTTTAATATTAAACCCCACTTCATCACAATATATAATCTTTTCATATATTGCTGTATTCTGTTTCGTAGTGTTTTGTTCAAGATTTTTGTGTCTATATTTATAAGAAATACTGGTCTGTAGTTTTCTTTCTTTTTTGGTAACAGCTAAGTCTGGTTTTGACATTAGACCAATAACGGCCTCATAAAATGAAAGGTTCTCTCTTCTTTTTTGTTTTTAAGAGTTTGTGAAGAATTGGCATTAATTTTTTCTTAAATGTTTGATATTTCTCCAATTTTTTTTTATTTCCCCCAACTGGTGAATGTATACTGGTATCTCATAGCAGTTTTTGTCTGCATTTCTCTGAGTAGTAAGAAGGCTGAACAATTTTTCACATGTTCATTAGAGTTTTTTATTTCCTTTTCAAGTGTTTTGTCCATTTGGAGGAAGCCTGTTCTCCTATTTTACTGATTTACAGAGATTCTTTTAATGTTCTAGATACCTGTCCTTCATAAATTATATATGCTGCAATAAAAATTTTATCTGTATAGTCTTTTCCTGACCATAAAGTCAGAAGCTTTGTGTGCTGTACATAAAAAATTCCTTCCCTACTCCAAAATCATTAAAATATTCTCTTGTATAGTATCTCCTGTTTTTTCCATTCTTAAGACATACCCACCAGGAAATGATGTTAGATAGAAATCCAACTTTTTTTTTTCCCAAAATGGACACATTTATTTTAACATTATTTACTGGCAAGAGCATTCTTTCTCCACTATCCTGCAGTGCCAACCCTAGCACACATCAAGTATTTATAAGTGTTTCTGGATATCTAATTAATTCCAAAAGTCTAATCTATTCCAATACCACACTGTTTATTTTTATTCCATACCACACTGTTTTAATTATTGTAGCTTTATAATAACTCTTGTTAACTTGCTTCAAATATGTTCTCTTTGTGAGTGCCTGCACAATTTTTCCATCATTTACAAATGATGTCAATTTTGTTTCTCCCTTCTAATTTTGTTTTTTTTTTTTTACATTACTGTGCTGATTAGAACCCCTAGTACACTGTTGAATAGAGTGGTGATATTGGTCCTTGTCTTATTTCTTATATCAAAGAGAAAGTTCAATTTCATTAAGTGTGTTACTTGTCAAAGCTTCATTTTTGGTTTTGTTCAGTTGTGTTTCCATATATACAGGGTCCAGCAGAAGTAGAGCCTGCTTAAGTGTGGTTGGCAGGGTAATAATATGGGTTTTAATTTGAACATTTCACCTAAAATGTCATTTGATATGCTTGAGTGTCGTGTTGTTATGTTACAAAATTTCATGCTTATGACTTTGTAATAAAAGATTTTGTAATAAAAAGGGACATTATTTGTGCCAGACCCTGTATTTTAGAATCAGTGTATCAAATTCCACAAACAAATTTTGTCTGGAGTTTTGACAGGGATCACATTGAATCTACTAATAAAATTGAATAGAGGGGGATGGGGTGGAGGGGGGACAGGGCACAAAGGAGTACATGGTGATGGAAAAATAAATAAATTTAAACATACATACATACATAAATAATAGAGAATATGTTCTCTGATTACATTGCTGCAATTATGTTAGAAATCAATAATAAAAAGAACTTGAATAATTTTAAAAATTGATTAGAAATGACACAATGAGCCTTCCGATCGAACCATGGTTTAGGTGTGCTTTAATATCTCATGATGACTTTTATTTATTTTGGTAAAGCCATTGCACAGATATTTTAATGTACTTCATATGTTTTATATTATTTTTTAAAGATTTTATTTATTTATTTTTAGAGAGAGGGGAAGGGAGGGAGAAAGAGAGGGAGAGAAACATCAATGTGTGGTTGCCTCTCACGTGGCCCCCACTGGGGATCTGGCCCGAAACCCAGGCATGTGCCCTGACTGGGAATTGAACTAGCAACCCTTTGGTTCACAGCCCACACACAATCCACTGAGCTACACCAGCCAAGCCTGATATCATTGTAAATTATATTCAGATAGTTTGCATTTTATTGTAACTAAAATTATAGAACTATAACTAATTATGTAATGGTATCCAGTCAATTAGCTAAATATTCATTAATGCTAATCTTTGAACTGTAAATTCTTGTGGAATTTCTTTACATACAACCAGATCATTTACAAATGATGAAAATTTTGTCTCTCCTTTTTAATTTTGCTTTCCTTGCATTACTGTACTCATTGGGACTTCTAGTACAACTTGAAATAGGGTGGCGACAGGGGATCCTTATCTCATTCCTCATATCAAAGGCAAAGTTAAACTCCCTTAGGTGCGCTGTTTGTCGAAACTTTGCTTTTTGTTTTGTTGGGTTGTGTTTTATTTTGTGGATATCTTTTATAAGGTTAAAAAATCTCTTTCTGTTTGGTTATGGGTTTTTATCATACATGGACTTTGAATTTAATCACACGCTTTTTCTCCATCTTTTGAAATGCTGATCACAAGCTTTGCTCCTATAATCTGTTAATGTGATGATTCACACTGTTTTTCTAATGTTAAACTAACCCACTTTTTCAGAGTAAACCAGCTTGGCAATAATATTTTATCCTTTTTCTAATCCTTCAGCAATGAATTAGAAAAAACCTCATTTTCCATGTTCTAGAAAATTTGTGTAAGACTGGACTTACATGTTTCTTGAATGTTTGGTTGAACTTGCCAGTGAAGTTTTTAAACTGAAGCATATAGTTCAACTGTATTTAATGCCATTGCTTACGTATTTGGGTTTAAATCTACTACCTTATTTTATGCTTTATAATTACTGCATGTATTCTTGGTTTCTTTTTCCCCATTTTCTTGTCTCTTTTCACTTTATTATGTTTTATCACTCTGTTTTTCTCCCTGCTGATTTATAAGTTCTATATTCTGACTCTATTCTTTTAATGAATATCCAGAAATTAAAACATGCATAATTAATTTACCAGATTCTAAAGTTAGTCAGTACTTATCCTTTCTCTGGAAAATTACAAATCTTTAGAACCTTTTAACTTCATTCACCCCTCTCCAACAATATGACAACAATTGATGTATTTCAATTGTACTTTAATCCTCACAAGACATTATTTTATCTAATCAATGATCATTTAAATTTTATTTATATACAGGGTGGAGGGGAGTGAAGGGGGAACGGGACAACTGTAATAGCATAATCAATAAAATATATTTAATTTTTTTTAAACATTTATTTATATATTTACCACTTTTTTCTTTCTTTATTTCTTAATTCGGTGTCACATTATTTCTGTTGGAAATATATCCTCTGGAATTTGCTTTGTTGATCTTCTGATATCAGAAACCTCTCTCTCTCTCTCAGTTATGCATATAAAAAATCTCCATTTCACCCCCATTCTTGAAATATATCTTCATTGTATATAAGGTGGCACTTATTTTCATTTTAATGCATTGACAGTATTATTCCTTTCTGCTCTTAGTCTTGTTGCTAGTCCTTTAAAGATCTTTTTTCTCTGACAGCTTTCAAGATCATTTTCTTTGTTTTTGGTCTTCTCAGCCTCACTGTCACCTCCATGGGGCATTTTCTAAACAGAACCACCTTGTTTTTCTTGAATTTTTACATTTCAGGGGTGTTATTTCTAATCATTTCTAGAAATCTCTAGAAAATGCTGAGCTCTCTTCTCTTCAAATATTGTTGTTTCCCCCAGTCTCTCTCTTCTCCTTATGGTCCTTTGATTAAATATAGGTTAGACATTTTTCTCTCCGTCTCAATCTTTTCTCTAAATTTTTTATCTTTTTGTTTTTCAGGGTTCCTTTCTGGAAACTTTCCCAGACCTCTCTTCAAATGATTAATTCTCTCTTCATCTCTGTCTAACCTGGTGGTGAACCCATTCATGGAGTTTAGCTTCAGTTATTGTATGTTTTACTTCTAGATGCTCTGCGTCATTCTTTTTCAAATTAAATTAACGTTGTTGTTGCTATTTATTTCCTTTTTCTTATAACAATATTAGAGCTTATTTTTCATCTACTTAAATACAGAGAGCACAGTTGTTTGATTGTCCCTGACAATCCCAACAGCTTGTGCTTTTGTGGGTCTTATCCTGTTTGTTTCTTCTGGTTTTCAGTCACACTTCTGTTCTCCTTTTGCATTTAGAGTGTGTGTGTGTGTGTGTGTGTGTGTGTGTGTGTGTGTTGCTATTGTGCTAGAAAGAATTACTTATGGGAAGTGTGTGAGTGAGATGAAACAGCTTTTCCCTGGAGAGGATTTGCATTCGCCCCTGCCTGGTGTGAAGACACCGTCCTGGCCCTGCCCACCAGATGATACAGCCTGGAGCACAAACCCCTATGACAGTTAGTTCATCCCTACCCTAAAGGTATGCCCTTTGAGTTTCAGAGTATGGTCATCAGTGTCCAACCTTTCGGCGTCTCTGGGCCACACTGGAAGAAGAAGAGTTGTCTTGGGCCACACATTAAATGCACCAACACCAATGAAACTGATGAGCAAAAAAATTTTAAGTAAATTTACAATTTTGTGTTGGGCCTCATTCATAGCCATCCTGGGCTGCCTGTGGCCCGTGGGCTGCAGATTGGACACCCCTGAGTCAAACTCTCCTTCCCTGAGACCTTTTCTTCTTGGAGTCCCAGAAATCTCATTGTTCCACATGGAGAGAAATCCTTAGCTTTAGCCAAAGATAAGACAAGGATGTCTGAGTTTTTCCTTTTAATAACATTTTCTATGATATCAAGAAGCTTGTTGTCCATTAAGTCAAAGCAACATGGTATGTCAGTTTTAGTTTGTAGAACAAAACAGCATATAATTCAACAGATACTTAATAAATACAAGCACCTGCCATAAGCCAGACACTGCAGTGCTAAGAATATAGTCGGGAGGATTACAGAAACCATCCCTCCCGTGACTACTTAATTTCTCCCCTGCATATAATCAGCGGCATAAAGATTATTTTATTATTTTGATTTGTGACTCTAAGGGTAAAATAAATCATTATGTTTCCATTATTTTCCAGTCACTACTATTCCTCACAGAATGCAGAGCCTATTTGGGGCTAACACATGAAACAGCCAGGGCAATGCAGTTCTATGGTTGTTCACATGGAGGGCCTTTGGCAGGGAATACATGGGAACCAGTGGCCACCGAGTTCATACTTACTAGGTGCTTGGTACTCTACATTCATTTCTTGTCTCACAACTGGGAAAGAAGCATTATTATCCTTGTTTTACAACTGAAGAAACTGAGCTATGAAGATATCCACCTTCCTGAAGCTCCACAGTTTGACAGGCAGCTTCCCGAGGACCCCTGCCTCCCGGTGCTCCCATCGCGCTGTTGTATCACCTCCTCCCCATAAGAGTGAGCTAAAAAGACTTCCACCTCGCGCTCTCCTGTTCCTTCTGGCTTGTTTCATTTGCTCATTCTGTCGCACCAAGCCACTGTGCAGTGAGCTGCCCTGCGGAGAGGCCCAAGTGAAGAAGCTGAGGCCTGCAGTCTGACAGGCAGTGATGAACTGAGGCCTACCGACAACCGCACAGGTGAGTGTGCAAGCAGATCCTGCCCCCACCAGAGTTGCCAGGTGAGACTGCAGGCCCAGCTGACACCCTGATTGCAGCCTCATGCGAGGCCCTGGGCCCAAAAATCCAGCTAAGACACAGCCAGATTCCAACCCATGGAATCTGTGGGATAATAACTGTTGTTGTTTTGAGCTATCAAGTGTTGGGGCAATGTGTTATACAATAGAGAACTAATGCACACTGTAAATATGAGGCAATCTGATCTTGGGACCACAGGTCTGCTTGGGACCACACTGTCTTCCTGGGCATGGTTATAAACTAACAAATATGCAAACCCTCAGGGGAGATACTTGCAATAGAAATGTCAGGAAGAGTCCAGACAATACAAGTCTTACAAAAGTAGAGCTAAACTTGTTTTTAAAACACAAGTAGTCCAACTCTCTCATTTTATAGGTGAGGAAACGGAGGAATGAAGACTTTCCCGTGCCCGTGGCCATCTGGGTAGGGCTGGGGTTAGTCTGTTTCCGCATCTAAGTCTTTGTGCTGCATTATTCTTGCTTCTCTCGCTGTCAACGTGGAGGAGGGAAATGCCTTCTGGAGTTTTTCTCACTAATGTGTTTTGAGTAAATGGCCAGTTATGTGTTATGAAGTAACAAATGTTAGCTGTGAAGGCACAAGACCAATGACAATCGGCCCTTGATGATCACAAGGAAGGGAAATTGCTCAGTGTTCCCTTTCCTCCTTTGTTCTCCACCTCCTACCCCAGCAGCAAGAAACCGACACTGAGTAGACTAGTAGGAGCCCTGAGTAATAGGTTGCCGGGTTGCTTTAAGAATAAGAAACTGTAATCAGGCCACATGTAGGCAACAGAAAAAGGAGTTAGGAGAGCTAGATTAGGTACTTCATCAACCAGAGAACTGCAGATACTTTGTGGCTGCTGGGATGTGAAAGGTGAATTTTTCAGGGTCCTGAGGAACCCGCAAAAAGAGAAAGCAGAGCAGTCTTTGCAGGATGCATTCAAAGGCAACTTAATAAACAACCTCTCTTTTCTCTGTGAGCTTCATTTATAGGCTGTAATGTCGGATAGGGCCACTAGAGGTCAGCAACTACCCGTTTCATTTTTTAAAATTTTATTTTAATTAAATGTATTGGGATCGAATTGGTAAACAAGATTATATAGGTTTCAAGCATACATTTCGATGATACACAATCTGTATATTGCATCGTGTGCCCACCACCTAAAGTCAAATCATCTTCCGTCACAATATAAGTATTTGACCCCTGTACCCTCTACTACCCACCCACCCTGCTTCCTTCTAGTAACCACCATACTTCTGTGTCTATGATTTTCAACTTGTTTCCAAAACAAAATTTCCACCGTTTTCATCTCAACACTAAACCGCTTTGAGATATTTCTGTCTGCCAAAGTAAGTAAGTTCATTAAGAAATAATTAACTTGGGTTTCTAATTTTTATTTACAGAAGACACAAGTAGCCCTGACCTGTGGAAATGGGCAATGCACTATACAACCATGATTTAGACATGTGATTTATGTGTAATGCTCAAGTTAACAAACAGCTGACAAAACTCAGAGAATTTGAAAAACAATATTATGTATATTCTTTGCCTATGACATAATGAAGGTCCACTGCAGGAGCACGTTGACCGCAGTAAAAATATGCCTTGGTCACAAGGTGGCGCTGTTGCCTTAGAGCTAACCTTTCCTCCGCCTCGGTACTCACTTTATCTGGTCCTTGAGTGTTTGTCTCCATGGATGAGGTTAAATGAGCCCCAGATTCGTTTTAATTACTAAATCGGGGAAGGGGGGGGGATGACGGAAAGAATGATAAAATCACAACTAGACCTTAGGTTCATCTGAGACTCAATTCGATTTTATCAGGGGAGGAAGAGAGTGAAACAAATTTTACAGCTCATTTCCTTTTTCAGATACGATTACTCAGCTAGCTGGTTAAGTACAATCTACTTGCACTCCATTCTATCTGTCCCTACTATATGGGGTCATTAGTAAGACTTAGCCAAAGTCTTAGCCCTTGTGAAAGAGAGAAATGAGGGTTGCATGTATGTGTTTGGGGGGGGGGGGGGCGGTGTTGAAGGGAGGTTTTTAGAGCTGAGTTAAAAGGTCTGTTTTTCACCAGGCCTTGATGGTGTTTTCAATAACACAAAGCTGGGAAAATTATCAAACACTTTCGAGGTCCCTCCTCTGCTAGCTCAGTTGCTTAGGGCCCCATCCCCATACATCAAGGTTCTGGCTTGGATCTCCGGTTCCAGCACGTACAAGAAGCAACCAGGGAATGCATAAATACATGGAACAACACATCAACGTTTCTCTTTCTCTCCCTTCTTCTCTTAAAAACAACTTAATTTAAAAAATAAATATGATATTTATTAGAAAAAAATACTTTTGATCACAATTCAGAACCACTGAAAAAGGCGGTAACAATTAGCTATATCCAGTTCAATGAAATTAGCAGCATCCGATTCAATAAAGTTTAATGTGCAATAAATGTAAAGTCTCAGACCTGGGTGCAAATAAATGAACAGCACCAATTCAACTCAACACCCCCACCCACCATCCTCTGAGCACATAGGGTTTATGTCCACACTGCACCACACTCTATTTAATCCTCACAACAGCCCACGAAACAACTGCGTCAGCCCCATTGTTATGGATGAGGAACACTGAGGCTACTATCTTGGCTGCGAGAGCATAATTCATGGGATTTGAACACACCTTCCTCTTGGAGAACACTCTTTCCACTTTGTAGCCTCTCCCACAATCAGCAAAGGGGGGAGGGGGGGCTAATGGGAGGGGGCTCGCTGGAAGGCAGTTCTTAGTGAGGATCCCTGAGGGGCCTCCACAGTAATATGTTCATGGCTACAACTTTTTACTCTAAGTTACTGGTTAAAGGGACTGACTGTGGACCCGGCTGCCTGGTTTAAGAGTCAGCACTGTAGCCCTGACCAGCGCGGCTGAGTTGGTTGGGTGCCATCCAGCAAAGTGAAAGGTCACTGGCTGGATTCCCAGGGCACATGCCTGGGTTGCAGGTTCAGTCCTCAGGTATGAGCATGAGAGGCAACTGATGTTTCTCTCCCTCTCTTCCTCCCTCCCTTCCCCTCTCTCTATAAATAAATAACGTTTTTAAGAGCACTGTCACTTACTAGCCATATAAACTTGAGCAATGACTTAACTTCTTTGTGCCTCGGTTTCCTCATCTATACATTAGGGATAATAACACTCATGATAGGGTTGTTGTGAGAAGTGAATTAAATACAGGTAAAGCACTTCGTATTGCACTTACACATTGGGAAAACTGTATTTTTGATATTGTTTTCCAAAAAACCCCACAAAATCCTCTATAATTTGTTATTACTGTAATTAGATGGGTCACAGTAATCAGAAAGAAATCAGAGAAAGCTTTAAATCAACCAAATGTTGTTCTGTCTTTTTTTAATTTGGTCTCTAGTTGGTTTTTTGGTTTTTTGGTTTTGTTTTGTTTTTCTTTTTTTAGCAAATCAAGGCTGCTCTCTCCTGTGAGCCAGTAGGCCTAGGCTTTTATGTGGCTTTAATGAAGAGAATCAATGGTTCCCATGTAAATACTTTATGTAATTCCAAAAAAAAAAAAAGTGGAATTTCCCTCTCAGGGCATCACAGACATCAAAAAAACTTTTTAAAAAATTTCCTTCCCATGTCTGGACTTTTCCACTCTAGCATGACTTTGAGTTCTCAGAGCAACACACAGAACGAAGGCAGTTACATCTTCTTACATCCCAGGATTTAAAGGCCCTTAATTATTATTATTATTTTTTTTTTTACTCAATGCCATTGAACTGTATTCTTAAAAAAGTTTAAGTGATCAATTTGTGTTACATGTATTTTGCCACAAAAAAATATTTTTAAGGAAAAATCACCTAAGAGAGCTCCACAGTGTAATTCGGACAGCTGGGTATGAAGCCAGAAACCATGGCCTATTCATCCTAGAATAAGCAAGATGAATGTCTTGGATTTCTCATGAGCAAATCGCCCTGCAGAGCCAAACAGCAGCATTAGCTTTGGGAAAAGTGATATAATAAGTGTGGCTTCATTTCAGACATAGGCCCCCTTCCCAGCAGGAAGGTGGGGAAATCTCATGTGAAGGGGCTGCCTACCTGTCCTCACATTTCTGACTCCTCCTCCACCAGCCATCTCCAGGTAGCTGACCCTCAAGATCATCTACCCGCCCACGATTTAGGGGACAGGTAGGAATGTGGGTGTTCTCCTGGATGCTCCTGCTCTCGTGTTGGAGTCCCTTTGTGGAGTCCATCCAGGATTCTACCACCTCAGCCATCACTCAGCTGAGGAGCTTCCAGGGGCTGGGGGATTTCCAGGCTGTTGCTGGTGGCAGTGACATGATTCTGGTTCTGGGAATGGCTCCCAGAGTCTGCTCCTCCCTGGACACACACCCAGGGCTAGACTGTCCCATTTGATCACTCACTGTCATCTGATGGGCCTTCTCAAACACGGAGCAGACCCCCTTTGCTCCCTGAAGGGCCAAGTTGAGGTGTTGAAAGCTCAGTTCCTCTTTTGGGGGACTGGTGGCTTGAAATTAACCCCAGCCTTCCCAGGGATTGCTTTTTCCTCAATAAGTTGTATCTTATAAACAACCCCCCCCAAATTTTTTTTAATTTTTAAATACTGCTGATTGTCATTAAACTAAATGAGATGGTGCACATGCAAGTGCTTAGAAGAGCGCCTGGTTCATAGTTGGTGCTCAGTACATATTTGCCTTCCACCTCCCACTCAGTCCATATGTGTCTTAGAAAATCCGATGACTTACAAAGTCTTTAAGCTAGTTCTTTATCCTGGACTTTGTTTGATCGGGGGAACTACTAACGACATTGGCTGAGGCAAACTGGGAAACTAAGGCGCAAACTTTAAGGAGGCACTCATCATGCTCAGGGCAGCACAAGCACAGGGCCTGCCCTGAGGCTGGGTGCCTCCTCAAATCTTCCATCCTAGGGACCTCCCTTTCCTCACTCCTGTATAGACTGAGTGTATGTACCCTGCCTCCCCCTCCCCCTCCGCCCCATTCATGTTGAAATAACCCCTATTGTGGCCTTAGGAGGTGGAGCCTTGGGGGTGATTAGGTCATGAGGGTGGAGCCCTCATGAATGGAATTAGAGCCTTCATAAGGGAGACCCCAGGGAGCGCCCTCACCCATCTGCCACCTGAGCACCCAGGCAGAACAGGACCTTTTGCTAGCCGGGAAGCAGGGCCTCACCAGACGCAGAGTCTGCACTGATCTCGGACTCCCCAGCCTCCAGAACTGTGAGCGAGGAGTTTCTGTCATTTCTCCCAGCCTGTGGTATTTTTTTACAGCAGCCTGAGCAGACCAAGATACTCACCTTGACCCAGCCATGTGGCCCTTCCTTCCCGTTCCCGCAGCCCCAGTCCCGGCCCCTGATCTGACTCTCGCGATGACTTTCTGACCAGGCTCCCTATTTCCACTCTGTTTGTCCTTTAAGACCAAAGTCGAGTCTACGGTTGCTTTCTTCCAGCGTCAGCCCCCTCGAAAGACTCAACTGCGCCCCTTTTGCGCTCTCGCAGCGCCATGAAGGTACTTATCGCCCAGCCCTGTGGGTATTTCTTGACACCTGCATCCCTCTTCTTGAAGGCAAAAACTGCGACACCCATCTTTGTGTCCCCAAAGACTACCCTGGCGCCATCACTATGAAACGAGAGGCGACACAACAAGGTAGTCCTGAAGGGGGTGCTGGAGTCCAGCGCCAATCCCGAGTCTGCTCTTCACCCGCCGGTGACTCTGGGCAAGTCACTCAGCCTTCGTCACCCCAGGTTCTCCATCTACAGAACAGCGTAACCAGAGTGCCCCCCTGGCAGGACTGCGGGCAGGATGGAGTGAGACTGTGGCAGTGGCGGCCCCAGCAGATGCTGGCTGCCGTTGATAATAAACGCTTGCCGAACCGAACTGGCGCTTCCCCCCATGTCAGCGTCCGATTCCTCTCCCCGGACTCTCTCGCCTTTGCCGCACTACTGCCCTGACCAAAAGTCCTCCCGGATCTTGCTCAGTTTGGTTGAAGTTCCGATTCCTTAGCTTCAGTAGGTATTGATTCATCTCTATTTTTAAAACATGTTTATTATTGTTTAAGTGTTCCTTTAAACACTGTTTTTGTAAAGCTTGTTTGGTAATTACTAGTTGGTCACAAGAAAATCTGTCTGGATTAACCTTCCGGAGCAGTTCCGAGAGCCTACCTGTAACTCAGAGGTTCCCACTCACGGCTGCATATTAAAATCAGCTGGGGAGCTTTTCAAAGCATGCCAACGCCTGGGCCCAGCCTCCACGAATTCCGATCTAATCTGTCTGGGTGTGGCTGGACTCTGGGTTGTTTTTTTTTTAAAGTTCTCCAGGTGAGTCTAATGTGCAGCCAGTGTTGAGTGGCACCCCTTGTCACCTCTGCCTTGTCACACCCGGTAGAACTTTCACGCAGACGCACCTGCAACCACACAGTTCTCCCATGCTTGCTCCTTGGCTGGCTGTTCCTGTTCTCCATTTGTCTGGTACAGGCCCAAGTCAAGCCAGTTCCTGCCCTGAGGGGTTTACAAAGAAGTACCTTCTGATGCAAAGAAGCCTTGTCTTCAAATCAGGCCACAAACACATCTTAACTCAACCTCATAACTTCCTGAATTCTTGATCTGGTTTATGATTTCCTGATAACCTCCTGGATGGAGAACCTGTTTCTGACTTGTCTTGACCTACTCACCCTGAGGCTGGGGCTGGAATCTCCCCTTCTCTGTGCTCCTCCCTGGTCCCAGACTAGCAGGGATAGATCACTTCTTTGCTCTTGGTACTTTGCCTCCTGATTGTCACTCTGATAGGTCCTAGCCTTCTGAGCTTTTCCAACCTTTACTTCCTTCCCACAGTTGTAGCCCAATCCTGGCCACTTACTTTTCTGATAGAGAACTAGGTGAGAAGCTGACCATTAAACAACAAGGAAGAAAAGAGTCTGGAATAAGTTAATGAAAAGAAAGGAGAAGGGGGCAGTTTGGGGGGTAGTCCCAACACAATTTACCTTTTCCGTGTGTTTTAGGAACCTGAGGGTAATGCATAGAGTATCCCAGCAGACTGTGCAAAAGCCACAGTCCTTTCCATCTTAACATCATGATTTTTACTCCTTTTTTATCCCTCCTCTAGTTTTGCTTTTCTCCCTTTATCACCCCTGGTCCATGGGGCCCAAACAAGAAGTCAGAATTACTTGTCCAGTGAGAGCAAAAAGGAGATTTCAGAATCAAACCAGCCCATGTTGGACTATGGAGTCGGAAAGGAAGTTACAAGGGGCAAGGATTCCACATTTGCATGGTTTTTCACATGTTTGTATCACTCATCTGGAAGGAACTTGCTCTTTAATTAAAACCCCTGCAATAGACTCCAGACTGGTCACCTTCTCCCTCCTTACCCTGGGGCCATGCAGGACTAAACTGGAAGTCCCATTTTAGGAGAAGGGACTTTGGGCAATTAATCCCTCTGCACTTGTCAACTGAGGGCAACCTACTTCACAAATCTATTTACTTTGACACCCCAAAGAGTTCTTTAACTAAAGACTTTGAGAATCATTAAGAATAAGAAAATCCATACTATGGAAGGAGAACTCTCTATAGTTAGCATAAACATAATTGCATAAAAGATAACTATAAATAATGCAGAGTGGTGTTTTGGGATGAATTTCTTCTCTACATCTTGGTGAAAGGTTAGATAAACTTCTTTGCAGAGTCTCCTACTGTGTCATGGTTCATTTCGTCATCAGCATCCCATCCTAGTCTGCAGTGGAAAAGTCATTTCCTGACATGGCCGTTACTACTGATTTCAGAAAGCTCACATTCATGGTTGGCCATGGCTCAACCTTCAGACAGTAGTATAACATTTTACCAGATTATTTTTAAGAAATCATCATGCGAATCCACAGGAGAGAGTCTGAAGGACAATCACAGCAATTGTCTGCCTCATCCATGAAAGAAATAATGACTCCAGCCCTGGCTGGTGTGGCTCAGTGGACTGAGCGCAGTCTGTGAACCAAAGGGTTGTGGTCGATTCCCAGTCAGGGCACATGCCTGGGTTGCAGGCCAGGTCCCCACTGGGGGCCATGTGAGGGGCAACCACACATTGATGTTTTTCTCTCTCTCTTTCTCCCTCCATTCCTCTCTCTCTAAAAATAAAGAAATAAAATATTTTTTAAAAAAGACATGCTTCTTCAAAGAAAAAAAAAAAAAGAAGAAGACTGACTCCAAGTCTGAGAAGAAGAGCGTCTGAATGAAGAACAGCTTGAATTTTATGCAAAATGTATTCCAGTAAAGTGATCTGTTGTATAGGGTCCCTTGATATCACTCCCTTCTACATGAGATGATGTCTATCAAAATTCTGTTTTAACCAGTTCGTCTTAGCAGTGGCTGACCATGAAATCCAGTCATGCCTTAAACTGCTCCTATTTCATCGCAGCACGGGGAAGTTCCTTTTTTAAAAATTTTTATAAGGCTATTTTTGTCATTAAATAGGTAATTCAGAAAAGTAATTAATTAAATGTTACAAAAGCAAAACAAATCAGAAAAAAAAATTGTTGATTACAGAAAATTGGAAAAATATGAAAGTATAATTAATTAAATTTAGCCATAATCAATCCTCCCACTGAAATGTAACATTCATGGGGCATTTCTAGTTTTTCTTTTATTGTATATTTATGTATGTGTATAAATGTATATTTTAGGTTAAAATGGGATTATGCAATCAACTTTTTTTTGTGGTTTGTGTTAGGATATATTTTCCTGTGCCAGTAAATATTCCTCCATGAGTTTTAATGATTGCATTTAATGATTGCATCCCATTTTTTTTTAAATCAGTTTATTTAACTATTTCCCTATTGTTGAAAGTTTAAACTATTTTCAATCTTTGAGTATGATAAATAAAAGTCAGGTGACTCTATGTTATCATCAATGTTTACGGCCTCCTCTAATCATTTCCTTAAGATAATAAATTCCTTACAAGTGGAATGACTGGTTCAAAGGTATTAAGTTCACTACTAAGCTGCTGTCCAGAAAAGTTGCACCAACTAAGCGTGCACTTCCTACTAGAAGTATCTGAATTCCTGTTTTCACAGGGACTGTCCCTGTTATTTTAGCACTCACAGTTTCACATTCCAGGAAACCCTGTCACAAGACACAGTGGGTCCTTATTTTCAGCAGAGATGTGAAAGATTATGGGAAAAGTACAAAACTCACATGGTGGCCAAAGCCCAGGGGCTGAGAGCAGCAACTGCTTTTAGTATCAAATAGATACAACATAAATTATCCACCTTCCATGGTCACTGAACGCTGGCTGCCGTGATTTTTGGTTCCCAATAACAGATCATTCACTTTACGTCATTAGATATGGTATGACTTAACTGTGCAACTCCAGTGCTTTGTACTCATGAGCGTAACAGTCTGTCTTTGACTCTGACTGTGGGTTAACTACTGCGCTTTTTTTGCACTGAGAATTTGTTTGTATTGGGTGCCAGTTTAATTTTTAACATCGTGAATGCTGTGTTCATGTATCTAAGAGTTCAGATTACAATACCAACACCAGCATGACCCAGATGTCACTGAAAAAGAAGGCTAAGTGACTGTGATTTTAATGACAGAAAGACACAGGCACCTGATTAGGGAGACAAGTAACGAAAACACAGCATAACACACAGGGGCAGAAGGTAATTTTGGGTCGGGCATGGTAGGGAAGGGAATGTTAAAGCACACAGGGAGAGTGAATCTTGAAAGTCCCGCATGAGAAGGACAAGTCCTTCTAAATCAATCAAAAGATTATTTGTTTCTCCAAAAGCCACCAATAAATGCTTCCTGAGAAAGAATGGCCACTGAATTAGCATGAGCATGCCGTGCAATGGAACAGGGATTCTGTTATCATTCCCTTGGTTGCGTTTCCTAATTCTGCGGTTAAAAGTAAAGTGCACTGAGGGAGAACAAAAGAGGAAATTTTGATAACAAATGGATTGGCCTCTTACAATGTAGAGCTGATTCTGGGGGAGATTAACCAACCGTTATGCTCTTCCTGCAGTGTATCAAGTGACAGGGCAGTCACAGCAATGACAGTGATAAAGAAGGAACCAGACAGGCTACCCAAAAATATGCTCCTTCGGCACGTTATTTTGAACGAAGGCACTTGAGAAACAGCAGACTTCTCAGCCCCCTCCCATCTGTCTAAAGGGGCATAAATGTTCCCCTTGAGAAAGGTGCTCTATCCCCAGCAACCTGGCCCCATGTAGCTGGAAGAGAAGGGCGACCGTATCACCCAAGGCAGGGAGTTGGCACTGAGGTGAGCTTTCATCAACAGCTCTGACTAAAACAAACATGTCTTCCTGTAGTTCCCCCGTGTATTTCCTAGTCACTTCCCTAGGATTTCTATGGTTTTTCATCCCTTCAGAGCCCAAACCTCCTTTCCGTTGCGAAAATGCTTTATAACCATCCCTCCAAGTCTAATCACTTCTTTTTTTGGTAAATGATGCTCTACCACTTTTTTATAAAGATTTTATTTATTTACTTTTAGACAGAAGGGAAGGGAGGGAGAAAGAGAGGAAGAAAAACATCAGTGTGTGGTTGCCTCTCGCATGCCCCCTACTAGAGACCTGGTCTGCAACCCAGGCACGTGCCCTGACTGGGAATCAAACCAGCAACACTTTGGTTTGCAGGCCCACACTCAATCCACTGAGCTACACCAGCCAGGATCCAATCACTTCTTTGAGTTTCACTTTTCTGTGAACTCCTGTGCACATAAATATTAAATAAAAATTGTATGTTTTCTCTTGTTAATTGATCTTTTGTAAGTTTAATTCGCAGGCCCCAGCAACTGAACCTAAGAGGATAAAGGAAAAGTTTTTATTCTCCCCCCAAAAAATATGTTCTATTATGTAGATATTTTGCTATGAAAAATGGCATTTCAAATCATCTTCATGATTTCTTTGAAGATTTTATTTTTTATTTTTATGAAGATTTTAATGAAACTACAGAAAATATAAGATTGTTAATGTATTGTCTAACTACAAACTGTAAATATCCAATGAAGAGTTAAAGAGTTAAGTAAATTACTGCATCAGAGAGATATTATAAAATTATGCTTATATATTTATTACACTTCTCAATTTGTCCAATTATTAATTATAACTAGTTGTCCTTGTGAACTAGACTCATTGTGAGGTTTTTTGTTGTGTTTTTGTTGTTGTTGTTGTTTTGTTTTTATGGTGAAGAAGGAAATGATTCAGCGCAAACAGTGAAAGAGCAGGGCTGTGAGGTGGCCCCAGGAACCGGCCTCTGGGGCCCGGCCCCCTTCAGCTAAGCAGCTCTGCTCTGCTCCCGATGGCCCACTCCGAGAGGGTCTGGTCAGCTCACATCTCGGTGGCTCCATGGTCCACTCCGAGAGGGTCTGGTCAGCTCACATCTTCGTGGCTGGGGAAGTGCTGTCTTGAATGGAAACTGCACTCTCATACTTTTGTTTGAATATCATTTATGTAACAGAAAAATAAATAACAGAATAATACATACTCATAATTTAAAATTAATAGTGATTTTCATATTTTATGTTAAAGCAATAACACACGTGTGTAATTATTTATTACACATTATATTACTATATTTTTTTTGTCTGGTACAAATGTATTCTGGGTTGGCTTTCTAAAAAGTTGGTCACCTTACCTACCTTACCTCACCCAAAACTAGGCGTTAACTTTTTGTGGACAGTTTGTTAATGTGACCCTGGCTGGGTAGCTCGGTTCATGAGCATCACCCTGATGTGCCAAGGTTGTGGGTTCCATCTCTGGTCAGGGCATGTGCCAGAAGTAACCAATGAATGCATAACTATTGGAACAACAAATCAGTTTCTCTCTCTCATTCTCTCTCTAAAATCAATCAATAAAAAATTTGTTTAAATTTTGTCAATTTGTTGGGTGATAAATGCTATGTCTTTGTTAAATGTTCATTTCTTTGATACTAAGGAGACTAAACAGTTTCACATGTTTATTTTCCCCCTTCTTTCTTTGGAAACCACCTGTTTGTCAAAATATCTATTGGCTTCTTCTGTCTTTTTCTTTTGGTTTATAAGTCTTTAGGACTGTAACTCTACATCTATCATATATTGCCAAAACGTCCCAATTTGTTGCCTGCTAGTTCTATTATTTGGTGAGTTTCTTGGGCATGCCTGAGAAACTGTTTTCTGAGCTACCTGTTTTTATGTTCTCCTTAAGGAAGCGGTTCCAGGCGGGATTAGGAGTAAGGCTCTGGTGTTACACGGACCCCAGTTTGAGTCCTAGCTCCGCCCACATAGACCTTAAAAATGTTTCTCCGTGCATTTACCTTTATTGATGAGTTCTTTCTTTGCTTGAGATCAGCTAAATATTAATTTCCATTTTTTTCTAGTTTTTCAAGTCTTTACCTGTAAGGCTTTAATTTGTCTAGAATTTCAGCTGGCAAAGGATGGCTACATGGCTCTGTGTGTCTAAGGGGGATTGCTTTCCTTCCATAGTCGATGCCAAGGAGGGAGACCAGAGCCGCTGTCCCCACTCTGTTTCAGGTCTTGCTCAGCTCTGCCTCTGAGTCATGCTGTGGCCCTGGGAGGGTTTTAGAGCTTATGGCTTTCTAGTGGGTAGAACAGCTTCCAGACTGGGTCCCAGCTGAAAACAAGTCTCCCTCGGTGGCACAGAAAAATGAACTCTAAGTTAATTTCCTATTACAGAGCCCCTGGGCTGCAGCTGTCTTGGGTTTCTCTTTAACTGCTTCATGCCCAGTGTCCAGAAGATGAAGACCATGCATGGCATCCTCTGTAGCCCAGGTTATTTGCCCTGCCCTTCTCTTCCCTCCAGTATCTGGATTTGGGTGCCTCACCCTCATGCTTCCTGCCTAGGTGACACCTTCTAGATCTGAATCTGGGTGACTCAGAATGGTCCTTCTTTCTCCCCCAGCCAGGCTCAGGCCCCACCCACCTGCAGCTCCAATACGTGACAACATCTGGGGAAGACAGGATCTTAATTACCTGCCCAGTATCGAGGGAGGAATTCTATGGACATTTTTTCCACTGTAACAGCAGTCAATACTCTGTATTTATGGTTTCTGCATCCTTGGGGTTCGACCAACCTTGGATCGAAAGTTGGTTGTATCTGCAGATTTGGAACATATGAATCTCAGGGCCAACTAAGGGACTTGAATGTACTCAGATTTTGGTATCTGTGGGAGATCCTGGAACCAATGTCCCTTGGATGCTGAGGGATGACTGTAATTATCTTCAAATAAATTCTAACCTTCTGGAAATGTAGTTTATCATGCTTATGATAAAATTCCTTACCAGGCAAGTACCTTGCATTGAGTATATATACAATCAAATATTAGATTTAATTATATTTGGAAAAAGTATCACTAATAAATTTGGGATTTCTCCCTAGGCATATTTGTGGGGTATTTCTTTTTCTTTTTTTTTTCCAACTGTAATTTCATCTAATATTTCTTAAATAGCCCTATTAGTGAAAAAAAGTCAGTTGCTTCTCCTTAGGCTTGGAGCCTTAGACAAAATAGGTTACCTCCCGGTTACTCCACCCTTTCTTTTGTGGTTTCAGAAAATCCCTTAAAGTTCTAAATCAGATTTGTTGATGAGCCATGGAAACCTATATGGCTGCAACTGTAGATTCAACTAATCTAATCCCTTAGGCATAGGTCCTCCAACCAAGCAAAGTGTTTGGATCACGGTCTGTGAATATTTTATGGATGTCCTTTTGTGCTCACTAAAAGGGCTGAACTGTTCAATCTGCCTTGAATAACACCAAAAGAGGCCCCTCTCCTGACCTCTGTCCCTAAATGATTTACGGAGATGAACTAGGCCTTTCAGAGATTCATTATGGATGTTGTTCTTCAGCAATACTTTTCAACAAAAGGGGAAGTAATTTTTGTTCCTACAAACAGCGAACACTTTGGGGGAGTTTACTGTGGAATCTATGTGTCTTGGGAGGGCTCTTAGTTCTGGATCTTCAGAGATTAGGAAGGATTTACACTTCCTTAATAGGGAGGGCAAAGTGGTGTTCAAAAGATCTACCCGATGACGTAAGCTTATTTCATTCCTGGAATTTCTTGTTGCTCTAGGTTATCAGTCAAAATAATTAACTTAAAGCCACCTCTCCTCTCCTGGCTCTTCCATCTCCAGGTCTTTAAATTGGAACAACTCAGTCCCCTAGAATAGATCGCGTCGGCTGGGTGCTCGTCCCTGTGAGCAAAACCAAAGATGAGAAGGCGCCATCCTGCTACTGAGTCCTCAATCTAATTAGAGAGACAAGACCTGCATACATTATTTAAGTTGGCTTGTAACCTGATGCTAATATGGTACAGTGCTAGAAAAGTTCCCAGAGGGGAAAGAGTAATGTTTAAGATTAGCGAAGGATGGCTTTATGGACAAAAACGGGGTTTGAACAGTTAGAATTTAATTGGCAGGGTGTAAGGTAGGTAGCAACCTGAGTGAGAAGTGTGGGATATGAGAGACCCTAGCAACGGGGGTGGGGTGGGGAGAAGGAAAGGGATGAGGAGGAGGAGGAGGTGGGGAATGGCACCTCCCATAATAAAGCAAACCCCAGGGCTGTTTGGTCAGAATGAACCGAGGACTGTCCTGGAGCAGGTCCCAGGAACCTCACGGGTTCCCTCAGTGGGACTTCTGATTTGACTCTTGCTGTGGTCTTTCCCGTCCACACCACCCTCGCCACAGCGGCCTCAGAGGTAGACTTCTTCCCATTTAGAGCTCTGTCCAAAAGTCCCTTCCTCTGCTTCCCCTTAGCACAGGTCAAAGAAACATCAACGCCACATGATTTCACTGGACACAAAGGAAACTGATACGTAAATAATCGAGTTTTCAAGGTGCACCTTTGCTGTCTGGGGCTCATGAATCCTGCCTCGTTCCAAATCAGATCCAGGGAAAGAGGGCCTTGCCTGGGTCCCCCCTACCCAGCGTATTTCAGGGACATATTTAACCTCCAACACCTAAAAAGACTCTTCTAAACATCTAAATTTCTTTTTTTTAATTTTTGTATTGTTGTTCAATTATAGTTGTCCCAATTCCCGCCCCCCCCCCCGTTATTTTCCCCTGTCCTACCCACCCCTACTTCCCACATCCAATCCTCCCCCAACCCCATAAACATCTAAATTTCTTAAAAAATCTAGGCCAATTCCATTTAGCCTCCTAAACCCACAAGGTTACAGCTTTGCCTCTTCAGGAGAAATCTCATTCTATGACCCCAGAGTGAGTCCCATGTACAGGAAGGATCGATACTTCCTGCCCAGAGATCCCTTTTGGGGCAGGGTCACTGAAAGCAAGGGCTTTGGAGGGCTTAGAATAGTGTGATGGCAATGACCATGGAACAAACGGTACAAGAGCTACAGCTTTTGATTTCCAGGAACTTTTTGCAACTTATGCTCCTGCAGCGACTCTTTGATGGAGACTAGTGTTTCCTTCATGTTCTGTCTGTAGATTCCACTTTCTCTGCCTCTCAGCTGTCTGGCTCCTCTTTCCCTCCATGCTCTGGAATGGGGTGGAGTATCCTTAGCGTTGCCGTGTGATCTCCCAAACCAGGCTTACTAAACCTCCTTTTCTCTAGGTCATTGTCTTTTCAGGGGATTCCCACACAGCCCTGACAAACAAACAGACAGCAAAACAACTGGAAAAGTTGTGAAATTTCCAGAAATCTAACCCAGCTTCTTAGTCCTTAAAGACCAACCCCACATCTTTTTTGTTTTTGTACCCCATGCACTTAACCTCATAGTGCCGAGCACATGGTAGGGAGGTTTGCTGACAAAGAGAATAAATGAATTAAAACAAGGAGACCAGAGAGATGTCATAAAAAGCAAGGGAATCACAAGTTTCAAGAAGGGGATGGTCAATAACACCAACTATCACAGAGAAATCAAGTAAAATGAGGACTGAAAGACACCCTACTGGATTTGCAACTAGAAGGTTGATGGTACACTTGGCCATGACAGTTTTATTGGAGGGGTGAGGGTGGGTGAATATGCTATTGAATTAATAGTTGGTTGAGTAATGACAGGCGGGAAGAAAAAGACAGTGAGTGCAGATTATTATGTGGGGGTGTGGCTATGGGGGAGGTGACTAGAAGTGGACTACGAGCTCAGGGAAAGTTGTGCTTGTTTTTTTCCTTTAAGTTTTACTTCTGTTCTTGTTTTACCATGGGAGATTCTCAGCTGAGGGGAAGGGGCTGGTGGAGAAGGACAGGTTGAGAAGTTGGTGCTGAATACAGTCACAGATAAACTGTGGGCACAGGGAGTTTGGGGAATTTTCATCTAAGAGCCCTGATCTTTGCAGTGAGGTAGGAGCAGCGTGATGTGGGAGGGACCATGTTGGGCTGGGTCTTGAAGAGAGTGGTGAAGATGTTAAAAGATCTGGGAGGGGGAGTTGAGCAAGGAAAAGGGTTTCAAGTGCCACACTGAGATCAAAGACCATGGATTTGCGAGGGCCTCAAAGTGCCCAGATGTGTGGCTTCCTCCAGCTGGGTTCCTGGCCACTATGAGAGCATGAGAGGAGGGAAATGACCTAAACTGAGGGATTCATAGGGCGTGAGTGGTGTTGACAACACTGTCAAGAGGGAGGCTTGGGTAGAATTGTAAGGAAACAAACCCACGAAGGAGCTTGAGCGTGAGGAAAGGGGCTAAGTTAAGGAACTGGAGGCTTAAGAATAGTGCGTGGGTACCTGGATGTAAGAGAACGAGTCAGGTTGGGTGAGGTTGAGGTTATGGACAGAGCAGTCTTAGATCATGGCAGGATGCAGATGAGGCCCTGCCAGGTGGTGGTGGATGAGGAGTATCAGTAAAGCACACAGAGCACCAGCTACCATGTGAAAAGCAGGTTCAGGTCGTAGTAATGGTTTGACAGTCCAGGCAAGGCACCCAGGGGGCCCCAGGATTTGCAGTCAGGAGCCTCCTACTCAGGCCGGTGTGGAAGCCAACTGGCCTCACCTGATTCTCAGATCTGTCAAAGGCCGTATCAAGAGTGCCAACCTCACGAGATTATTGTGAAAATTGAATGAGATCATATATTATACGGGGTGCTGAGCACAAGGCCTGGCACATAATAAATACCGATGAATAACAGCTGTAGTCCTTTCTGGGTGGCTCAATTTGTTGGAGCATTGTTCCATATACCAAAAGGTTATGGGTTCGATTGCTGGTCAGGACACATACCTGCATTGTGGGTTTGATTCCAAGTCAGGGTGTGAATGGAAGGCAACTGGTCAGTGTTTCTCTCACACGTTGATATTTTTTCTCTCTCTTTCCCTCAAAACAATAATCATAATAATAATAAGAGTAATAATAATAAACAGCTACAGAAAATTGCTATTACTGAAACCTAGGCTTCCACTAAGAATTCACGACGTAGGAAACAATACTAACATAGAAATGCAGAAGACGACATGTAGGCGCGGCCTTCTTTGCAGAAACAGCAGAGATTTTGGGAATGGCACATTTGCGTTTGCAATCCACCCTGTGGCTTACTAGCAATGCGACTGGACCCAAGCCATTTAATCTGTCTGAGGTTAATCATGATGCTGTGTTGTTACTACCTTCATTCCCCCAAACGGATGAAGTGCCTGCCTGCTAAGTACCAGGCATTGTACCAGGTGTTGGAGATAAGGAAACTTGAAAAAGACACTCTCCTTGTGCTCATTATACAGACCCACAGTGTGCCTGGGGAGGCAAGAAGAGACCATTCTATTTGGGAAAACAAGAGCTCTGCCAAAGCTAACCCTGAGGCAAGCCGGTCAATACTGGTTCATGCTGGAGAGGTCTTTGGTCTTGATGACGTGATGGACTCACTCCCTCCTTTATAGAAAGGGAAAACATAAAACCTAGTACGTAATTCCCACTTTTTAAAAATAATGGAGTTTTAGAAACTATTTGGGAAAGTTGAATGGAGAAAAGTGGGTCTTTTTGAGTTCCTGTGGGCTCCATGTGGACACTGCCCCCCGGGGAAAGGTTGTGGAGTTGAGGTCAGATCGATCACAGGAGCGGTGCGGTGTGTCACTTTGGTAAGTGGCTCAGGTCCTCAGTTCCCCATCTGCATTTTCGGGATAATAACAGGAACCACTTCGTAGAGTTAGCGTGAGGACTGAGTGAGTCAATTCGTGTAAAGTGGTCAGGACAGGGTCTGGCGCACAGGGAGTGCTCAGCATATGCGTGTATTAGCTGCCATGATTCTGTCGAGGACGATCTTATGAAAAGAGGGCAAATGTTTTCCTCAGCCCGTGCAGGGAGCATCAGAAACTGTGAAGGGTGGATCAAAGCAACAAAAAGTAAACTAGAAATTAGTTTTAGAATAAGTAGATTTGCAAAATGTCAGCACAAAAAAAGAAAAGAGGAACTTCTTGTCAACACAGCTAAAATTCAACATTATACAGACCCACAATATCCTGAATGTCTTGAATGTAGTATCTACACCATAAATATTGCACCTATATCTTAAGTATTTGCTTTACTTAAGATCTAAGGGAGTGACCCGTTTACTAGTTTTTTCTTCTTTCTCTCAGTTGAAAAGAAAGAAACCAAGACTTCCCCTTCCACCTGGTGGAGTCTGAGTTACACCCCCAGACTCGGGGGCTGGGCAGCTTTCCAGTCACCTGGTATGAAAGCCCCTGAGCTTTCACAACCTGGGTGCAGGTTGTAACTGGCATCTCAGTCCTTTCTCAGGATTCCCTCAGAATCTTGTCTCCTCACCTTTATTGCAGAAGTCAAAAGAGAGACTAGTGTGAATAGAAGTCCAAAGGGAGAATAGCCTACAGGGGTTTTTCCTCTACAGTCTCTTAACAGTTTCTTTGAATCAGTTGTTTCCAGGCCTATTTAACTGGTGTTGGAACTTTAGAGAAAGTCCTCACCTCTTCCCTATTATATGCCCCCTCCTTCAACTCCTTAGGGGCTTTCTCCTCTCTGAAATTTGAGCTTAAATTTAAACACAGTGTTCCCATAGAAACTGTGTAGCTTCTCTTTTTCTGCCTGCCCTGCTTCTGTTTAAAAGCTAGATTCAAGCTATCATCAGAAGATGGAGAGATAGAGAGAGAGAGAGAGAGAGAGAGAGAGAAGGAATATGGATGCCCAGGACCCACAACATCAATTACTGTGTGCATTAGTTTTTAAAGACTTTACTTGGTAAAATTAATAGTAGTTCTTAGTTGATTCTCCTTATTTTATTTGTTTACTTCATGGGGCTGTGGAAAATCACAAGACTTAATGTACTAACACTTACTGCTTCCCTAGCTGAGAAGGTCCTCCCAAAACCTCAGAGGAAGTGCCTCTAAGAAAGAAATCCCCTTCTTTTAAAGAGGGCCTGGTAGCAGGGGTAGCATTTTCTATTTTTAACCTTTTTCTAAAAAAGTTGAGGTAGAATCAATATGTAACAATAGTTTCAGGTATACAACATAATGATTCTATATTAACCTTTTAAAATTGTGGTAAAATATACATGGCATAAATTTACCATTTTAATCATTTTTTGATGTATAGTTCAGTGACATTAACTACATTCACATTGCTGTGAAGCAATCACTACCATCAGCTCCAGAACTTTTCCATCTTGCCAAACTAAAACTCTGTATCCTTTCAACACTAATTCTCCATTCTTCCATCCCTGTCCCACCTTAGCAACCACCATTCTGCTTTCTGTTTCTATGAAATTTCACTACTCTAGGTAACTCATACATGTGGGATCACACAGATTTGGTTTTATGTGTCTGGCTTATTTAATTTAGCATAATGTCTTCAAGGTTTATCCATATTGCGGTATGTGTCAAAATTCCATTCCTTTTAAGGGTGTTTTTAACCTTTTTGACAACTCAGCTTTTATTGAAGCTCTTTGAACAAAGGGATGCTTGGTAAATGGGCAAGTCTTAGCCAACTTTCTGTATTTATTCATCTGGTTCTGACTTCTGCACTATCATGTAAACTTATCCAAGCAGGTGTCATAAACCCATAGTATCTAGACAGGTGAGTGGTAAAGCAGACTGCAGGGGGCTATGGTGAACTGTAGAGACCTGCCTCTTACAATGGAGGTCACTGCTTATCAACTCCAACCCATATTTCCAATATGTAATATAGGCCCAGTATTGCATGTAAATATCTACTGATTTTCATGCATTGGTCAATAATGTGCCAAACAGAACTCATTTGCAGGCCAGATCTTGCCACAGACTACCAGTTAACAGTCTCTGTTAGGGTTTTTTTAAAAAACCAAATGCACCCTGGACAGTGTGGCTCAGTTGGTTGGAGCGTCATCCAGTAGCCCAAAAAGTTGCGGGTTGCATTCCTGGTCAGGGCACATGCCTAGGTTGCAGTTCTGTCCCTGCTCAATGTGCTGTAGGAGAGGCAACTGACCAATGTTTCTCTCTCACATTGATGTTTCTCTCTCTCTTCCCTTGTCTATAGAATCAATAAGCATGTCCTAAGTGAGACTTAAAATTTTTTTTTGAGCTGTTAAATACTTCCCTTCTTAAGATAGTCAGACATGTTTGATTTAAAAACAAACAAAAAACAAAATTCAACCGACTATATTGGAACATCTAAGTGACTGGTGAATTGGGAAGCATCCCATCTAGCAACCTGAAGGGACCTCTGAGTTGTACAAAATGGAAAGATTTTAAAGGAAGAAGGGTGAGACAAGGGAACTATTAGAAAAATATTTTTTGGGAGGGGGCAGGGAGTTCTTTTCGGTAAAAGAAGAAGGGTTTTCATTATGTAGATTGCCTCTTTTTTCTATGGTAGCAGAGACCAAGGACTAGACTGGAAGGGGGTCAAGGAGTGGAGTGGTATATAAGATACTGAATACTATAAAGACTTCCAGAGGAGGTAGCTTTTGACTTGTCTTGAAGGATGATTTCGGAAAACAAGGCCTGGAGGGCAATCTAAATAATTTGAGCCAGAAATCAAACACTAAGTTGGCAGGTAATTAGTCTGAAGAGGTTGCATGGTCTCCAATTCCAATTATTTAATAGTATGTTCTTAGGTGAAGTACCGGCTCATTGACAGCTTAGAAGGATAAGAATGGTTCCAAAGCAGAGGGGCATTTACAAGGTCTCCTGTGATTCAAGCGCCCAGAGTTGTTCCCGCATGTGCCGTCCACCGCCGCCGCCCTGACCACGACCACCTTCAGGGACTACAAGTCCCGTCAGGTAGCGGGGTCGAGCCGGGAGTCCGCGGGCCGCCCCGCCCCTCAACAGGACCCGCCCCAGGCCCCGCCCCTCCTGCCGCAGCCCCCTATCGCCCGGTCAGCCCCGAGGAGTTGCCCGGTGGCCACGGCAGACGGAAGCCGAGCAAGAGTCTCGGCAGTGGCGGCGGTAGGATGGGAGACTCCAAAGTGAAAGTGGCCGTCCGGATCCGGCCCATGAACCGAAGAGGTGAGAACCGAGCCCGCGCGGGGCCGCCGCAGCGGAGGCGGCAGGTGCCTGGCGCGCCCCTTCGCGGCGGCCGCCTTGTGGGGTCTAGCCGCCCCGCCCCTGGAGCCCGCATCCGGGCTGGAGCGCGGCCCGCGCACCCCGAAACCTTGTCTCTCCACGCCCGCCTCGCCTGTGCGGGACGCCCCTCCCCTCGTCTGCACCGCGTCCCGGGGCGCTACGGGCCCCACATCCAGGTCCGCTGCGCCTTCCGCCGGCGCTCCCGACCCGCCCCAAAGCCCTTTCGCCCTCTCACCCTCTCACCCTCTCGCCCTTTCGCTCTTCCCTGCCCTTCCAGGAGGGCGCCCTAGTCCCTCTCCCGCCCGGGCTCTCTTCCTCTTTCCCCACCATTCCCCTTCGGCCTTTGCCTCTTGCTCGCGGAGTCCCCGCTGTCTCCTCGCCAGCTGTCAGTGCGGCCCCCGCCCCTTGGGTCCTCACCGGTCCGGCCTGGCCGGGACAGCCAGGGACCCCGAAGCCCCACGTCACCGGCCAAGCCGCCCTAACCCTGCACTTTGGTGGACCGCGGCCGGAAAAATGGCAGGGAATTTGGTTTACTCCTGAGAGAGCACTCAAGTGCAAAAATTCCTCCTGTTGCTTTTTCACTTTATTTCCTTTTAATGTGGACGATCATAGAGAGTTGTAAATAACTTTGATTGACGTTGAGTAGAAGAGGTGCCTCCCTACCCCCACTTTTTTGACTATTGAGAAAGTTTTGTTTTTGCTTTAAGTCATATTGGTCATCTCTCAACAATAAATAGTTTTAAGTGCCAAGATTCTTGTGAAACTGTATCTTTCAGACATTCTCTTCATTCTGCAGGGAGGGTAGAGAAAGTAGATAAACCAAGTACATTTTAAATCCTCTTTAGACAGTCAGATAGACTGGAGAGAACCCCAAATGGGAGTCGAAGGAGAAGGGGGGCTGTGTTTTGGCATCTTTATTTAAATTCACCTTAAGTTTATTACTGTCACCATGATTAAGAAAACTTAAACAAACGAAGTCACATTAAACACAGCTGATCTGGGATTTGATTCTGAAAGGATGATTAACTAATGTGGGTGAGTTACTTTAAATGAGATAATATATTTGAAACCTTTTCTGTATAAGGTTATATTATTGGGGGGTCACTATTATAATCCCAGGAGATGACTTTTCAAAAGATTCTTAACTAATCGGAATCATTTGTAAGTACCAGAGTCACGTTCTACGTCAGCTATTTTCAACCCGTGTGCCTCAAGAATTTTTGAAACATGCAATACCTGACTATTTAGTTAGGGGCACTGACCTATTTTCCTTTAGACTGTCAAATAAACATGATAACAGCTAATACAACAATAGCTGTCAGGTGTGAATGAATCAAAATTATACCTATTTTTTGTCAGATTGGCAAAAATATATATATTTTTGGTGTGCTGTAGAATTCTAGTAATTAGTTTATGCGTGCCATGAGATTAAAAAGGTTGAAAATCTCAGTTCTAAGTGGTTCTTGCCACTTCTTTGTTCTTTATGTAAAGTGTTGTTTAAGTCTATGTAGAGATTATGAGTTGTTTTCCAGTGTTCCTTTTCTTTGCTGCCTTTTGTATATCATGAGGCATACAGATCAACCAGTTAAGATATACTTTGTTGGTTTGTCCTCTTGGGAGTTGATTTATCTCTTATCTTGGAGTTTCGTCTTCTGTCAGAATTGGTGATTCCTTCTGTCCTTGCTAGGTCAGCTTAAGGATATTAGGTGACAAAGAAGAATTTTTCCCTAAGAACTTAAACTAGTTTAGCCTTGGCCTCACTAGTTCCATGCTCTGACAAAATGAAAGAACTTGGAGGAACTCTGAAAGTTTTGAAAAGCTTCTCTTCTTCAGTTTTCAGGAAAATTCACCTTAAGTTTATTTACCATCACAGTGATTAGGACAACTTTAAAAAATTAAAAAAAGAAGCCACATAAAATATAACTGATCTGGGATTTGATTCTGGAAGGATGATTTTAGCATATTTAAAAAAAAAAATTTATTTCTTTATTTTTAGAGAGAGGGGAAGGGAAGGAGAAAGAGAGGGAGAGAAACATCAATGTGTGGTTGCCTCTCACATGGCCCCCGCTGGGGACCTGGCCCGCAACCCAGGCATATGCCCTGACTGGGAATTGAACCTCGACCCTTTGGTTCACAGCCTGCACTCAATCCACTGAGCTACACCAGCCAGGGCAAGATTTTAGCATATTCTTAAAATTTCTTTTTCATAAAAAAATCTTGGATATGTCAGTGCTAAAAAAGAGGCAGTTAAGCAACCACTACAAAAGACCTATCAGATGGAATCTTTCCTCTCCTCCCACCATGGGTTTCAGTTTTTGAGGGGAAGTTCTACCCATTTTACTTATAAATTGTCATTAATTAGGATGCAATAATTCTCAATATCAGAGTTTGGAGAGATGTATAGAATTATAATTTTAGCTATGGAATGGATAACTTTTCCTTTGGCTGAACGTATTTTAAATTTAAGCTTTTCCTTTTGGCTGAACGTATTTTAAACTTAAGCTTTAGACATAGATCCATTACTTGGCAAATAGAAATGCATTTGTGGTAAACTGCCTCATTCATTTAGTGCCATCTCTTACATAGCCTTATATTTCCTGAAAGCACATGGACTATTGGTTCTATTTCTAGTTTGTCAATGAAGTAGTTGTTTACATAAATCTAGAGGTTGCTATGGGATGCACTGTAGTGAAATTCTAAAGCCAGTGATGTTTAAGAGCGGGGGAGAAACACTGAGAGAGAAACATTGATGCTGCCTCTTGTATGCACCCCATCCGGGGACTGAACCTACAACCTGGGCATGTGCCTTGACTGGGAATTGAACCAGCGACCTTGTGCTTTGCAGGATGACGCCCAACCAACTGAGTGACACAAGTCAGGGCTAGAGTTTGTATAAAATGGCTAAAACAAAACCATATTCCTTTCCAGTAATTTTGAAAAGGGTCATATTGCTTTGACCAATTACTACTTTTGGGGAAATTGTGTATTAAGTAATAACATAATTATGACAAATAGTAAACTTTTAGTCATAATTGTTTCTCTCTTAATATATTAGTGCAGGAATCAACCTCAGAAATCTCTCTTCACAAATAAGAATGAGATGAGAATGGATTACTGGGGTGATACAGTTTTGCTGTATAGACTTTGATATTTGGAATTACATCGCTACTGTTTGAAATTTGCAAGAAGTTTTTAGTGAACTATTAAGTTCTTCATGTGATTCAGCATCTGACTGTGCTTAGGTGTTAAGGTAGCTAGTTGGTTTATTATTTCTCATTTTTCATGAAAGTAAGAGTGTTTCAGTCATTTTTGCTAAGTTAGAGTTGCAATGGCTAACATATGCTTTTGTCTGGAATATTCTTCTTGTTGCCCATTTTAGCATTACTAACAAAACAAAAAATGTAAAGGAAAAAGTCTCTGACATCCTTTCATTTTGACAATTCATACTCTCATTTTCTTATTTCCATTCTCCTTTGTGTTCACATGCACATGTAATTTTACATAATTTTAATTTTGCTTTTGTTCATCTGGAATATGAACTTAAGCTAAAGAATAAACTTGTGTTGTCATGAGCTCTTGAAGTTCTATTTACAGATATTGTTTGTCATTTATATTATGTTTCAGATTCATACAACTCAGAAGGTAACTCTGGTTGTGTTCTATCTACTGTAAAGAACACCAGTTCATACATAATTAATCAATCTAATTATTAAATGAACTGCAAGTTTTACAAGCATAATTGATGGAACTACTTAGATCAGTGGATACTCTCCTGTTTAGGAATTGGTAAAGCTCCTGTTTAGGAGCTATAGGTGCTTTAAAAATATTAGATATTTATCAAGTGCCTGCCCTGTGTCTAGCTTATATCAGATATTATGGGATCTTATTACATTTCCTGAAGGGGCTTCCCGTGTTTAAATATGTATAAGATCAACTACCAAAATAAATAAACCTATATAAAAAGTATTTGGAAAATACCTTTGCTGTCTGCCTGGTGTGGTGAAATCAGAAATTACACTAGAAATCTAGTTAGAGAGAAAAACAGTGAAATGGGTTATTGCAGATGTTAGTAAATACGGACAATATCTATTTATTTCAATAGGCATTTCTCAAGGGTTTACCTGATGCTGTGAAAGACACACAGAGGAATGTGGTATCTAGTAGAATTCAGTGTATAAGTAAATCACTGTCTGGTATCTCAGTGGAAAGACTATTTCATAGCTATTAAAAGTGGTGAGAATCAAAGCTAGTTAACAGGGAAGACTGTTTTCTATGTTAGAAGTAAAAGAATGTAATATGGTATGTGTAACTGTACTGAATTTACTCTTGTGGTAATCTGTTCAATCTACTATAATGACTGTTATTTTATAAAAATGTAAATAGGAATGGGCAAGGGCTAGAAAGAAACATGAAAAAATGAGATTGACTGTTCTTTTTGGGAGAATTTTATTTCCTAAAAACTTTTAGTGTTGTCTAGTATTGTAGTTTTCAGTTTTTTAAAAGTGTGTTTTATGGTTCTTGCTCATGAGGAAGTGACTGTCATGTGAAAAGATAAGATTTAAAGGTAAACACCTCTAGCAGATTGCTAGGTGATTAAGTGCCAGGTGAGTGAGAGGGAAAAACAGGAATTTGGAGGAGTGAAAGCCCCCTGGAAGGGGCTTCCCTGGGAAGGGAGAACTTTGGACTTGGAGGAGGGAGTTTATGATTGGAATCCGTGCAAGGAGGAGGCAGGGAAGGGCACTGGTTCTTTGAGGAGGAAATACGGCCTGAGAGCAAAGGCACAGAAACAGGAATGAGCGAGGCAAGTTTAGGCAGCAGAGACAAGCTTAGCCTGTCAGAGAGGAGGGCTCTCTGAGGTTGACTAGAGAAGGATGAGTGAGATTAGAAAGTCAGGGCAAAATTACAGGGAGCCCTGATGCTAGCTGGGCCCAGAAGTCTGGGTTTAGGGTGGCTGGTCCATGTGCTCTAATTTAGCTTATTTTAGAGCTTTGTGTGGCTCTCGGACACAAACACGAAGGAGAAAGATTGCCAGCTCTCAGGGCAGATTGCAAGCCTGGGTAGATGACTGATTCAGGATATGCTGCGCAGCGCTTAAGAGTGCGGGTGGGAACGAAGCCATGTGAGTGGCTTCGATCAAAACCAAGTGAGCAGTTGTGTATCAAAAGACAAGGCAAAACTGAAGTTGCTTTCATATCTTGGCTATTGTAAACAATGCTGCCGTGGACATAGGGGTGCATATAGCTTTTCGAATTCAAGTTTTGGATTTCGTGGGGTAAATATCCAGAAGTGGAATTGCTGGGCCGTAAGGTAGCTCTATTTTTAACTTTTTGAGGAACTCTATACTGTTTTCCATGAGGATTCCCTTTTCAAATTAGTCAAAGAAAGACAAATACCACATGATTTTACTCACATGTAGAATCTAAAAAACAAAAAATAGACTAACAAAGACAACAGAAAACAAACATAGTTGCCAGGAGGGAGAGGAGTTGAGGGGGTGGGGGTGGGGGGCAGTTACTGGGTGAAAAAGGTAAAGGGATTAAGAAGTACAAATTGGCACTCATAAAACTAGTCCTGGGGATGTAAAGTACAGCATAGGGAATACAGTCAATCATATTATAATAATTATATAGCATAGGTGGGTACTGGGCTTCTCAGGGAGATCACTTTGTAATTATATATATGTCTCATCACTATGCCATACACCTGAAACTAATACACTGAATGTCAACTATAACTGAAAAAAATTTTAAAGTTAAAAAACAAGGTAAAACTGAGGAAGTAGGAGGAAGTTTTAGAAGGCCCGCAGTCCGTGAAGAAACAAGTAACCTTAGGAAATGAAGGGAGCAGGGTGGGAGGGGAGGACCTGAAACAGGAAGGTGTTTTTGACCCTGAGGCCAGTCAGTGGTGGTGGTTTGGCCTTTTCAGAGAGAACTGATGTTCAAGTTTAAGATGACTGTGGATGGAAATTTCTGACATGTTTTCTAAAACAGAAGATACTTGTTTTACTAGCAGCTGCTTGATATGCTAATGGAATGAGACACACATCTATTACAGCATTCTTTTGTTTCTACCGTCAAGTCGGTGACTGAAATGGGGAATTATGCACATAGGGCCAGAGGCTTTTGGAGAAGAAAGTACAATTTTATAAAATAAAATAATATAAAAATTTGTTTGAATTGGCATTTACGTTTACCTCACCTCCATAAAACAATGACTAATGTGTAGCGTTTTCAATTCTTAAGTTCTGAAGGTGGAAGAAACTCTGACAAAACTATTCATTAAATAGATGAATTGAGATGTTTGTTGAGGGGAAATGGATTTATTTATTTTTAAAATTTTTAGGGTTATAATAGACGACCTTTATTAAGGAACAAAATTTTGCTTTATACCTAGGAAATGGATTTATTATTGATCTTCATGCTTGCTGACCAAGGCTCCTTGTATAGAGCATGTTTTTAAAAACCTTGGCAGTGTAAACTATGGGGAAGTGTGCGAAGCTAACTGGTCTCTGAGACACAATCCACAGATTAATTGGAACTGGGCTTTAACTCTCCGAAGCTGTAAATATCGTTAAAAGATAGTATTGATTAGCTCATTAAATTTAACGCAGCTTGACTGAAGAAAAAATAATAACTACTTTTTGAGAGCTTTCTGTTTGTGAGCTATAGAGTTAGGTGCTTTTTATTAGTTATTTTATTCTTCAAACAAAACTTTAAAAACAGTAGCTATAGAATTTCTATTTAACAGAATTCTCAGAGAGGTTAACTACCCAGAATTACAAAACCAGTATTGCAGAGCTTGAATTTCTCCTACTTTGCCATTAAAGCCTGTACTTGTACTGTTATATTGGACATGGTGATTGTTTACATTTTTTTAATTTCTAAATTTTAGAGAGAGAGAAGGGAAGGGAGAGAGAAATATAAATTTTTGTTGTTCCACTTATTTATGCATTCATTGGTTGATTCTTTTATGTGCCCTGACTGGGGATTAAACCCACAGCCTTGGTTTATCAGAACAATGCTTTAACCAACTGAGCTACCCGGCTAGGAAGGAGGAGATGATTTCTAAGAGGATTTTGCCTTACTAAATTTCCATAATTTTCAAAGGTGTGCAGGATACACAAGAGGCATATGATCTTTGCCCAAAGGAGTTCACTGCCTTGTTAGTAAGAAAAGATGCACAAGTGGGTCACTTATAAGAATATATGTACACAACGCCATGATGACAACGCACTGTGAATTGAAGAAATGGAAGTGGGCCTTCAGAATGATGAGGAATGAGTTGAAGATAGTGGTCAGGAAGGAGGGCATGGCACTTGGGGTGCGCAACAGGAATTGTAGGAATTAGCAAAACATGGATGTAGGCATTAGCAAGATATTTGCAAGAACAGTGAAGAAATTAGATGTCAAAATTCAGACAGCAGGAAGGAGACAGTATATGTATAATTAACAGTTATTGAGAGGTAACTCTGCTGACATGATCCCCAGCACTGAATTAGATTATTTCAGTTAATCTTCACAACAATGCTAGGAAGGATTAACACTGTAATTCCATTTTACAGATGAGAAAACGGGAATTTAAGCAAGTGTTAACAACTTGCCCCAAATCACATAACTAACAAGTGGAGAAACTGGCAATTGGAACCTAGGCAGTTCAACTCCAGAGCCCAAGCCCTTGAATTTTATGCTTTCTTGGGAAAGTTGGAAGAGTGCAGCGAGTGAGGGATGAGAAGAGTGATGCAAGTTGCCTTTACTGAAGTAGAGAGGTTTATGATGTGTGGAGAGCTATGACGTTATGTAAATGAGGTTCAGGAGATTAAAAAGGGTGTCCTGGTTTGAGGAGTACAGTGACTAAAGGTTTTGAATAGAGCAGTGGCACTGTTAAAGTGATGCTTTAGGAAGATAAATTACTCTTTGTGTCTTTACTGTGCCCACACAGACTCATAAGTTAGCTTGCTCCTGTTTCACGGGTGCTGGTAGACTTCTGGGTCCAGACTTGTTGATAGCCCAGCAAGTAGCGCGAGCAGTTCCCCTGGCCTGTAGATCCCACAGGGCTGATGGTGGAGGAGTTCAGGCGGATGCTGTGCCACCAGTGGTTTGTGTTACATTTGAGGAATACTGAGCTTGGGGGATCCATTGCTTTAAGGTGGTGAGGAAGCCTGCTCTTTGCCCTGAAGGAAGAACCAGTCCTGTGAAGTTACTGGCTGCAAACATATTTCTGAGATGGGCTGGGTAAAGAGCTTCTTTGGCCTTGCATTCTAGATTTATCCAGATAGAATGTGTCAAGATGATATGAAAGCAGCTGAAATTTAAGAAATCTAGGAAGACTTCAAAGCTTCTGATTAAGATGACTGACTGAATGCTGATGTCATTACTGACATCAGACGTATGGGAGAAGCAGGTTTTATGGTGGAGGAACGGGAAATGGTGAGTTCTATTTTTGGATATTCAAGAGTATTTAGTCAGTGCTTATGTGGTGCATGTACTGCACCTATAACTGTGAGTAAGATGTAAGTGCATGCCAGAAGAAACTCAACAGACTTGTTGACCCTCAGGTGTCTGCAGTTCAGCCAAGTCTGGACAGATCTAGATGGCTGTTGTACATATGAGTCTGAAACAAAGGGCCTGGACATGCACGTAGATTTGGGAGTCATTACTGTATTAAGAAGATAAAACACCAAAGTAAGGTATGTTTTTTATTTGGATGGAGGACACAGAGGCCATGAACAAAGACATAAGGAGAAGCAGGTGAAAAGTAATGTGGAAGTTATTACGGGGGAAAAATGTGTCCCCAAAAAGGTCAATAAGTCAGATATCAAAGGAGTGGCACATATGATAATACTGAATTGCCTTCACTGGATTTAGCTTGATGGTGGTCAGTGGTAATTTTCAGGAGAATAATTTTGACTGAGTAAATGAAGGAGTCTTGGCGTGTTGGTAGTGAGCTGAGAAATAGTGGGCATGCCAACATGGAGGCGGTAAGTTCCATGAAGATTCTTTCCTGAAGCTCCACATAAAAGGGAAGGGTGAAGAGTGGTATCCAGCAGTGTAGTTAGGAGCAGGGCATTTTTTTTTTTTTTTTTTTAAAGTCTGGGAGACATTTGAGCTTTGTTAGAGACAGAAAGAGCCAGAAATTTGGGACTGTTAGAGACAAATTTCTAGGAGGGAAATTTTTGCAATATGAGAGGAAGAGGATAATTTTATAATGGGCAAGCCCTGGAGTGCTTAACTTTCTTGATGAGGTAGAATGTGAGAATGTTAATTAAGAGTAAAAAGAGTTGGGTTGGCTGAGATCTTCAGAGTAGTGAGTGTGTGGAAATGTGGTTGAAGGATTCTAACCATATTTTATATCTGTTGAGTGCAGTGGGGTCATTCCTTCTAAGTTTTTTTAAAGATAGAATTCACATCAAAAGTGTACAATTCAGTGGCTTTTAGTATATTTGCAGAGTTGTGCAACCATCAACACTGTCCAATTCCAGGACATTTTCATCATCCCAAAGGGAGACTCTCTCCCATTAGCAGTCACTCTTCACCCACCCCACCACTCTAGTACCCTCCGCAGCCTCCCAGCCCCTGGCAACCACTAATGTACTTCAAGTCTCTATGGGTTTGCCTATTCTGGGCATTCATATGAATGAAATCACACAGTATGTGGACTTTTGTAGCTGATTTCTTTCACTGGACATATTGTATTTAGGGCTTATCCATGTTGTAGTGTGAATCAGTCTTTCCTTTTTAAGGCTGAATCGTATTCTGTGATGTGAATATGTTGTATTTTGTTTGCCCATTAATCAGTTGATGGGCATTTGCCTTGTCTCCACTTTTTGGTTATTATCAATAATACTGCTGTGAACATTTGTGTATAAGTTTGTGTAGATGTACATTTCCATTTCTTTTGGGTATGTATAGCCATAGAAGTAGAATTCCTGGGTCATACAGTAACTCTAACTTACAAGGAACTGTTAAAAAGTGTTTTCCAAAGTGACTGGGCCATTTTACAATCCACCGTAACGTATGAAGCTTCCAGTTTCTCCGTGTTCACACCAGCACTTGCTATTTTCCATCTTTTTGATTATTGCCTACCTGGGGGGCATGAAATGGTATCTCACTGTGGTTTTGATTTGCATTTTCCCAATGTCTAGTGCTATTGAGCACCATATCATGTGTTTATTAGTCATTTGTATATCTTTGGAGAGATCTCTCTTCAAACCCTATTTTTGAAATTGGGTTGTCTTTTTATTATTGAGCTGCAAGGCCTCTTTATACATTCTAGATACTAGTCTCTTATCAGATAAATGATTTGCAAATATTTTCTTGTGGGTTGCCTTTTCATTCTCTTAACGGTGTGTCCTTTGAAGCCCAAAGTTTTTCATTTAGATGTGGTCCAGTTCAGTTTATCTGTTTTTCCTTCTGTTGCTTATGCTTTTGATGTTGTATCTAAGAAACCATTCCCTAACCCAAGGTCATGTGGATTTATGCATATGTTTACTTTGAAGGGTTTTATAATTCTAGTTTTTACATTTAGATCTTTGGTCCATTTGAAGTTAATTTGTGAATGTGGTGTGAGGTAGAGGTCTCTTTGAATGTGGATGTCCACTTGTCACAAAACCATTTGTTGAAAAGACTACTTTTCCCATTGGATTACCTTGGCATCCTTGTTGAAAATCAGTTGGCCATAAATATGACATTATATTTCTGGACTCTCAGTTCTGTAACATTGACTTATATTTCTATCCTTATACCACACTGTCTTGATTACTGGAGCTTTGTAGTATGTTTGGAATTGGTGAAGGTAGTCTTTCTGTTCTTTTTCAAGATAGTTTTGGCTATTCTGGTTTTGCCTTATAAGTTTCTCAATACCTATTTCCTAACCCTATAAAGTTGATTAGTTTTTTGAATATATACATTTTATATTTTGGGCTGCATAGATTATTTTAATTACTTTCATACCATAAACTCTATTTCCCTTATCAGCTGTTCTGTCTTGGGTCTTCCCTCATTCCTTAGTCTTTTCTTTAGTCATATTAGGGCTTATATTTTTATCTGTTATTTATTGAATAGATTTTCATGTTCACTGGTAAAAACATAAAAGTAGGTTATTAAGATATTTTATACATCTCTTACTGGAAAGCACACCACTAGTTTGCTTTTTAGCTATGTGGCATCACATAATTTTGTTTTTCTCTGGGTCAGTGGGCCTTAAGGGGATCCTAAGCAACTTATAAGTATAGTAAATAAGTATAAGTCATATTCCCTCTGCTGTCAATAATATTACATTCCACTTGGGAAAACAAGTCCTTTATACGTGAAATATTAATGATGAATATTTAATTTATATGAACATGCATAGACATATAAAAGTATTAGGCATGTAACACAAATTAGTTGAAAATAGAACCATATAGCATAGCATGCACAGTTTGCAGTTTAATTAGAATGTGAGTCTTACAAATAAGTCACTCTTTTTCTTTGAAAAGTTGTGAACTTAAGAGTAAGTTATAATTAATTAGCTCTTTAGCATTGTGATTGGTAGGAAAACGGAGGAACATTTATATTTCTTAGTAGATTTGTTTTGAAAAGAATTATTAATTTTCTGGAGAGTTAGAAAAGCAGATGACTAAATAGGCAGTTCATTTATTTTGTCCACACTTTGAGTGATGCCTGTTTTCAGATGAAACATGAAGCTCTGTGAAGGGCGTCTCCCCTGTCCTGCCCATCGTTTACTGTGATGTCACTGGGAGATGAGCCACAGCTGATTTACGCATTGAAGAAAGACTTGTTTCAATTATTGCTAATTTGGCAAGGTGACTAATTTGCTGGCTGAATAAGCTGAATTGTCAGCTGAACATATTTAATATTCAACTTGAAGATCTTGACCTAGAAAGGCATCCTGTTTGGGAAATAATATGGGATCTTTAATGTTAGTGAAGTAAATTTTTCTTTTTCTTTGTTTTCAGGACTCATGGATACCTCAAAACATTCATGGTTCTGAGTACTATAAATAAAACTTGATTAGTCATGACATAAACTTAAAGTACTACTTAACTTTAAGATCACTCTGTTTTTTTATTGGTTTCCAGATATAGTACTAATTAAATCCCAATCTCATTATTTTAGTCTTCACTGGGAATGAACTGTTGTTCATGTGTTACTTATTATAATAATAATGAGTATTTGGTGCTTTTTTTTATTGTGGTTTAGTACATATAGCATAAAATTAAGCATCTTAAACCATTTTTAAGTGTACAGTTCAGTGGCATTAAATACACTAACATTGTTGTGCAGCCATCATCACTTTTCATCTCTTGAACTTTTTTATCGTGCAAAACTGAAAACTCCGTACAGTGAATCATTAACTCCCCGTTGCCCCTTCAGCCTAGCCCTCGGCATCCAGCTCTTTACCTCTGAATCTGACTGCTCTAGGCACCACATACGAGTGGGCTCATACAATGTTTGTCCTTTTGTGATTGTTTATTACACTTAGCATAATGTCTTCAAGGTCCATCAGTGTTGTAGCAGAATTTTGTTCTTTTTTAAGGTTGAATAATAGTCTGTTAAATATATGTACCACATTTTGTTTACCATTTATTCATCAGTATTCAGTTGGGTTGCTTTCCACCTTTGGCTATGGTGAATAAAGATGATATGAACATGGGTGTACTTCATTGCTGTTTTTGTAAAGGCAGTGAATAGCAGCTAATCCTTATCTTTTTAATCTAAGTGTTGTTACAAATGAAGAGAAAGATGTTTATCTTTCGGAGTTTGGTGTTTTATTAAAATTGTTTTTTAAAAATTTCAGATTAAATTTAAGACCTAAATTTGTTACTGCTGTTTCTGACCTGGGCCGGTTCACCCCTCCTTTGGCAACCTGGTGGCCCCCTTGCTCCCGGAAAGTCACCATATTGATGCCAAACTTAGTGCGGACACCTGATCAGCATAGCGCACTACAGCCCAGAACTCCTGGGCTCGAGCAATCCTCCTGCCTCAGCCTCCTGAGTAGCTGGTACTACAGGCGCTCGCCACTGCGCCTGGCTGTTACTGCTGTTTAATCACCGCTTTGCTTGGGATTAGCCATGTAGAGCAAGAAGTTTTTCTTGGAGAGAGTGTCGTATTTAGAATCTTGAAGCAGTATAATTTAACTCAACCAACTAGTAGTATTTAATGGTACACTAGCTATAGTATTTTGTATTAAAATGTTTGTCATATACCTGAGCCTTAAACTCTCTTCAGATCTAACTCATTTATTTGCTTGGGTGTGTGTCCTAGACATTCCACCCATATTCTAAACAGTCTTGTGAAAAGCCTTCTCTTAATATCTGTGTGTCAATCAACAGAGCTGGGGTGGGGATTTTGTTTGGTAATTAAAATTGAGCTAATAAAGCAGAGAAGATAGTTGTTTACATTTTTTAAATTATATTTTATTGATTATGCTATTACGGTTCTCCCATTTCTCCCCATCATTCCCCTCCACCCTGCACACCCCTCCCACCCACATTCCCCCCTTTAGTTCATGTCCATGTGTCATAAGTTCTTTAGCTTCTACATTTCCTACACTATTTTTGCCCTCCCCCTATTTTCTACCCACCGTCTATGCTACTTATTCTCTGTACTTTTTCTCCCTTCTTTCCTCCTCCCACTCCCCTGTTGCTAACCCTTCATGTGATCTCCATTTCTGTGTTTCTGTTCCTGTTCTATTGTTTGCTTAGTTTGCTTTTGTTTTAGGTGTGGTTGTTAATAACTGTGAGCTTGCTGTCATTTTACTGTTCGTATTTTTTATCTTCTTTTTCTTAGATAAGTCCCTTTAACATTTCATATAATAAGGGCTTGGTGATGATGAACTCCTTGAACTTGATCTTATCTGAGAAGCGCTTAATCTTCCCTTACATTCTAAATGACAGCTTTGCTGGGTAGAGCAATCTTGGATGTAGGTCCTTGCCTTTCATGACTTGGAATACTTCTTTCCAGCCCCTTCTTGCCTGTAAGGTCTCTTTAGAGAAATCAGCTGACAGTCTGATGGGAACTCCTTTGTAGGTGACTCTGCCTTTATCCCTTGCTGCTTCTAGAATTCTCTCCTTCATTTTAATCTTGGTTAATGTAATTATGATGTGCTTTGGTGTGTTCCTCCTTGGGTCCAACCTCTTTGGGACTCTCTGAGCTTCCTGGACTTCCTGGAAGTCTATTTCCTTTGCCAGATTGGGGAAGTTCTCCTTTATTATTTGTTCAAATGAGTTTTCCACTTGTTGCTCTTCCTATTCCCCTTCTGGTACCCCTATAATTTGATGTTGGGACGTTTAAAGATGTCCTGGAGGTTCCTAACCCTCTCCTCATTTTTTTGAATTCTTGTTTCGTCCTTCTTTTCTGTTTGTTTCTTTCTTCCTTCTGATTCACTCCATTGATTTGAGTTCCAGTTTTCCTCCCATCACTATTGGTTCCCTGTGCATGTTCCTTCATTTCACTTATTGTAGCCTCCATTTGTTCCTCTAATTTGGGACCAAAATCAACCAATTCTGTGAGCTTCCTAATCACCAGTGCTTTGAGCTGTGCTTCTGATAGGTTGGCTACCAGTGCTTTGAGCTCTGCATCTGATAGGTTGACCACCTCCTGGTTGCTCAGATGAATTAGCTCTGGGGCTGTCTGTTCTCCTGTTTGAGCCATCCTGGTGTTTTTTTTTTGTTGTTGTTGTTTTTTTTCCTGGTTGTGGCTGTTACATAGTGAGGGGTGGAGCCTTAGGCGTTCACCAGGGCGGGCAGCGCAGTTGCTGGGTGGTGATGCTGGATGTGGGGACAGGGTCTGAGAGGGAATAATGGGGCCCGCTCTGCGCTGTCTCGCAGATTCCAGTCCCTTCAGTCACTTTCCCCTAGCAAATTGGGCCCTTCTGGTGCTGATTTCCGTATGTATGGGCCTGCGCATGCTCCAGGACCCTGTGGGTCTCGCGAATGAACTCTGCTGTGAGGCTGGGACTCCCTCCAAGCACCTCAGCCCCTACAAGTATTTTTAATGGGTGCTCTTAGGCTTCACTTCCTGGTGCTGGGGCCCTGAGTCACACAGTCTGTCTTGCTGCCCATTTTCACCTGGTTTATCTGTGCGCGAATGTATGTCTGCGGTCTGCTGTCTTGTGCAGTCCACTTGGCCTCTGGCAACTGCCGCCTGTGTGCCTGGGGTGACCTCGAGCCCAGGACCACCAGCCACCATCTTATCCCACTGTGACCTGACTCCGCTGGCTGCTGGCTGACTCCGCCCCTCTTACCAGTCTGGGTGAATCGTTGTTGGACTCCCGTTCAATTTAATTTTTTCTCTGTCCTGTTGGGGTTTTTTTTGTTCTATATTTTTGTTGTCCTTAATCTTGGTTGTGAGAGGAGGCACAGCGTGTCCACCTACACCTCCATCGTAATTGTTTACATTTTAAAGGCCACCTTTGATGTAAGTTAGATGTAGGAACACTTATAAGTATTGCACTTTTTTTTCAATCCTTACTTGAGGACCTGCTTATTGTTTTAGAGAGAGAGAGGGGAGAAGAGGGAGAGAGAGAGGGAGAAACATTGATTGGTCACTGATGTACTTACCTCAGCTGGGGACAGAACCCACAACCCAGGCATGTGCCCTGACCAGGAATGGAACCGGTGACTCTTCGGTTTATGGGATGATGCTCCAACCAACTGAGCCATGCTAGCCAGGGCAAGTATTGCATTCTTGAGGTCAAAATGACTTTAGGTTGGATATATTACTTATTAGGCAATTGTTTGTATTATATAGGGTTTTCCATGGATTGGTTCCTTTTTCATGTCATTTTTAAAAAATTTTCTCTCTTTTTATTGTTTTTAAGATTGTGTTTATTTATTTTTAGAGAGTGGGAGAAAGAAAGGGAACAATGTGTGGTTGCTTCTCACATGCCTCCTACTGGGGACCTGGCCCACAACCCAGGCATGTGCCCTGACTGGGAATTGAACTGGCGACCCTTTGGTTCATAGGCTGTTGCTCCATCCACTGAGCTGCACCAGCCAGGGCCCTTTTTTATGTCATTTCATGCTTACTGATTATTGTATCTGATGAAGTCATGAAAGGGAAGAGAAAAGACCTGTGAAAAGGACGGGAAAAGCATACAAATATTGAAGAAAAAATGTTTGGATCTCTCTCAATTCCAGATCATTTGAAATGAAGGCAAAGCACTACTTGGGGGGCAGCACTTGATTTGTGTTTTTTCAGGCATGCACTCTAGATGTGTATTTATGTATACAGAACTATACATGCAGCTCCTCTGCTCAGACCAGACGTTCTTGCAAGAAACTAATAACCACACTTGTGGTGAATGGTGAGATAGATTGAGTCACAGTACAGTTTCCGGAGAGTTGATAATGCATTTGTTATAATACAGATTTGACTGTAAGGGGCCAGCCAGTACAGTTTGTTGAGCTCTGGGCCTAAGGAAAAGGAGGAAGTAAAATTGCATGTTTGAAAAGTTTTTGCAGCGTGGCCGAGACTTTCTTGCTGCATTTCTGGCACAGTCTAGAGAAGCATTGGACTTTATGGTAGTTGACTGTAGTGGAATATATGCTGTTTTGATGGGTAGTCTTCCACACTTAGGTAAAACAGCTGTGATGCTTCCCTTTCGGTTCTCTTTGACAGAAAAATGTATTGGCTAAAAAAGAAACACTCATTTTTTTTGTACTTCTAGGTTATATCTTTGAGAACCGATGTAGAATAACTGATACAACAAAAGTTGAGTTGTGGCAGGCATAAGAAGGGAATTATTTTTTTTGCATTTGTCTCAGTTATATAAGTTTAAAATTGCAACAACAAAAAGAAATGACATTTCCTAGCAGTGGAAGTACTTTAAAGTTATACTGATAGTATGACATTTGGCCTCCATTCTTTGGGAAATACATAATGACTCCAGTGGAGTATAGCTCCTTTCTTAAATAATGTCTTTGGGTAGTGAGGATAAGGCAAACAGAAACAGTTTCATACTTCGGGTCAGAAAAATGTAAGACTATAACAATATGAGAGCATAAACATGGCCTATATGCTTTTTAAAAAAGCTTTATTGAAATACAATTTACATATTACACAATCAGCCAATGCAGTGGTTTTTATGTGCTTATTCCAAGTGTGCAAATGTCAGCATAATCAGTTTCAGTACAGGGTCATCACCCCAAACAGAAAACCATGTCTACTAGCAGTCACTCCCAAATCCTTGGCAATAACGAGTCTATTTTCTGTCTCTATTTGCCTATTCTGGACATTTGGAATAAATAGAATCATATGATAGATGGTCTCTTGTGACTGGCTTTTTAGCACAGGCTTCTCCCATGTTATAGTATGTATTATTTCTTTTAATTGCCACATAGTGTTCCATTTTATGGCTATCCACTTTTACCCATTGATTAGTTGATGGACAGCTGGGGTTTTTCCACTTTGGGGCTGTTATGAATAGGCATATAATACTGCTATGAACATTCATTTGCAAACTTCTATGTGGACAAGGGTTATCATTTCCCTTGGGTATATATCTAGGAGTGGGAATTGCTGGGTCTTATGCTAACTCTATGTTTAACTTTTGAGACATTGCCAGATCCTGTGGGTATCACTGGGTCATACGCTAACACTGTGTTTAACTTTTGAGGAACTGCCAGACTGTTTTCCAAAATAACTGCACTATTTTACATTCCCACCAGTAATATATGAAGGTTCCAATTTCTCCACATTCTTGCCAATGCTTGTTACTTTCTGTCTTTTTTATTATAGTTATGTTAGTGGTGTGAAGTACTGTCTCATTGTGGTTTTGATTGGCATTTCCCCAGTGTCTAATGATGTTGAGCATCTTGTGCTTATTGGCCATTTTTGTATCTTTTTTGAAGAGATGTCTATTAGATCCTTTGCCCATTTAAAAATTAGATTTTTTTTATTATTGAGTTGTAAGAGTTCTTTTTATTTTCCAATGCAATTCCCTATTAGATATATGATTTACAGATAGTTTCTTGATTGTGTGGGTTGTCTTTTTTGTTGTGTGGGAGGGTTATCTTTTTATTCTCTCAGTGCACATCAGGAAGTACAGACATTTTTCATTTTGATGTGGTCCAATTTATCTGTTTTTTCTTTTATTTCTTATGCTTTTGGTGTCTAAGAACCATTACCTAACTGCAAATCATGTGGCTTTACCTTTATGCTTTCTTCAAAGACTTTTATAGTTTTAGTGCTTATACATTTATGTCTGTGATCTATTAGAGTTAATTTTTGTGTGTGGTATTAGGGAGGAGTCTGACTACATTCTTTTGCACATGGATATCCAGTTATACCAGCACCACTTGTTGAAGAGACTATACTTTCACCATTGGATTGTCTTGACACCATTGTCAAAATCATTTGGCCATAAATGTGACAGTGTATTTCTGGAGTCTCTGTTCCGTTGATCTGTCTGTCTGTCTTTGTATACTTACGTTAGTATCACATTGTCTTGATTACTATAGTTTTGTAGTAAGTTTGAAATTGGTGAATAAAGCCTTTCTACTTTGCTTTTCTTTTTCAAGATTGTTTTGGCTATTCTGGATCTTATGCATTTTCATATAGATTTTAGGATCAGCTTGTTAAACTTTGTGGGGGGGAGGGGGAGCCAGCTGCGATTTTGATAGGGATTGCCTTGAATCTTCTAGACCAGTTTGGGGATTATTACCATCTTAATGGTATTAAGTCTGTCAATTCATGAACATAAATGTCTTTCCAGTTGTTTGTCTTTATTTCTCTGAGCAATGTTTTAGAATTTTCAGTGTACATGTCTTATACTTCTTTTAAATTTTTCCTTTAGTATTTAAATCTTTTTGGTGTTAATATAAATGGAATTGTTTTCTTAACTTTATTTCTGGATTTTTCATTGCTGGTGTATAGAAACACTACTGATTTTTGTATCTTCATCTTGTATTCTACCACCTTGCAGAACTTACTTATTCCAGTAGTCTTTTAGTGGAGTCCTTAGGATTTCCTGTACACAAGATCATATAATCTGCCAATAGCGATACTTTTACTTCATTCCAATCTGGATGCCTTCGATTTGTTTTTCTTGCCTAACTGCCCTGACCAGAACTTCCAGTGCAATGTTGAATAGCAGTAGTAGACATCCTTGTCTTATTCCTGTTGTTTAGAGGGTAAGCTGTGCAGTCTTTCACCATTAAGTGCAAAGTTAGCTGCAATTTCTTGTAGATCCTCTTATCAGGTTGAGGAAGTTTCCTTCTATTCCCAGTTTGTTGAGTGTGTTTCTCATGAAAGAGTGTTGGATTTTTGCCAAATTCTTTTTCTGAAATAAATTACTTTAAAATGATGATTTTTCCTTTTTTTTTTTATCTGCAGAAATTGACTTGCATACCAAATGTGTGGTGGATGTAGATGCAAACAAGGTTATTCTTAATCCTGTAACTACTAATCTTTCCAAAGGAGATGCCCGGTAAGTTAAGAAACAGTGTTATGATTATGATCAATGGGTTTTTAAATGACTGAAAGTAACAGTGGCTCTTGAATTGAGTTCATCTTAGCAAATATTGAATGCTTACTATGTAGAGACATACTGCTGTCAAGTTGTACAGATGAGATCTGTAATATTGAATGACTAATGTGTTTTTTAAGATTATATTAGAAGCGCAGAGAAGAGAGCTTAGATTAGATGGAAAGGCTTTTTGAAGGAGCCGGGTACTGGCTGGAGGATTAAGTAAGATGTAAATGGGAAGAAGTGGGGCAGAGGTGGGGCTTGTAGGTTGTGCCTGTTTGGATTGCTTTTACTTCTGCCAGTTGGAATCCTGTGTGTCAGTCAGCCCATTTCAAGTGCTGCCTTCTACCTAAAGGCATTCCTGCCAGCCACCTTGGCAGGAGTGGTGATTCTTCTTTAGATTCCTGTAAGCTACAATCTCTACTGCCCAGTTCAATTATTATATTGTTTTGGATTGGTCAGTGTAGCCCTCCAGTAGAAGTTAAGGCCTTGGAGGGAAGGGACTCTCTGTCAGGGGTTGAGGGTGATACTTGAGCATCACTTTCAGATTTGGACCATAGAATGAATGAGAGGGAGGGCAAGAAGATGCAAAGAAAGTGAATTTGAGGAAGAAGGAAGACATTAATTGGTTTTGTCTCAATAAACGCAGGGAAATTAGTTTAATTAAATAAATTGGGATCAGATTATAGAAGACCTTAAAAGCAGATCAGGAAATTTGGCCTGTATGGGTAAGATGTCACCTTTGGCCATTTTTGAATATTGTGATTAAGGAAGTGAATTAGGAAAAGTTGTCAGTTGGCTATGTAGGGAATGGGTCAAAGTGGGGAAAGACTGGCTTTTTTATAGACTTTAGCTATATCAGAGATGTTTTTGGACTGATTCCAGAGTGGTGAGCACAAATTAGAGAGACAGTGCCTGCCATGATGCTTTACACAAAGGAGGGACTTTATAAATACTTCAGAAACAATGTTGTGTATAGAAACACATACACCATAAATGTTCTTTGGAGTTGACAAAAGCACTCGACTTGGAGTCAGAAAATCTGAAATAGAATTCTTACTTAACTTTGTTATGGTAGCTGTTTTTAACTTTTTTGAGTCTCACCTGTGTGATGCCTACTTTACCTGTTTCATAGAGGTGTTTTCTGGAGATCAAATTAGTGATTATTGTTAAAGTGCTTTGTAAAGTGTTTTATAAATGGCCAGCTTTATTGTTATTGATGGAGAGATAGTTCTTCAGCATGTCTAGCATGTGGGCACTATCAGATACACTGTTATCAGAGTGTGAAGGGTAGATGTGTCAAAAATGATCCTGGGATTTTGAGGTTGCTAATTGAATGACCTGTTGTCCTGAGTATTAATTGAAATCATTAATTTTGGGGGCTGTTTATTGCTCTTCAACTTTTTAATCTGTAGACTATTGCTTTATTTGGAAATATGGGTGCTGCTGAACAAACTTGGCAGTATCTTATGATAGAAGGAGTTTGGGCTTTATACGTAGACTGACACAAATTTCAATTCTGGCTTTGCCAGTTGCTAGCATGGTTACCTACCTGTGTCCCTTACTTACAAAGGGTTAGTTTTCCATTGCAGCATAACCAGTTACTTCAGAAGTCTAGTGGCTTCAATCATAATCATTTATTATCTCATAGTTTCTGTGCATCAGGAATTCAGACAGGGCACAGTGGGACTTGTCTCTGCTCCATGCTATCTGGGGCCTCACTGGAAGACTGGAAGGCTGGGGCTGGAATCGTCTGGACAAGGCTTGGTCACCCAGGTCTGGTAGTTGATGCTACTTGTTGGTTGAAGATGTCACTGGGAGAGTGGGCAGGACACCTACTCACAATCTGGTGGTAGTTTCAAGAACAGGCGTCTCAGAGAAAGTGAGAAAGCCAGGTGGAAGCAGTGTTGTTTTTATGCCCTAACCTTGAGAGTCATGCAGCGTCACTTCTGTCACATTTCCCTGCTCAAGGCTGATATAAAAACCTCATGGTTTTAGGAAGAGGAAACAGACTTATCTCTCAGTGTACAATAGGAGCTTCATTGTCTCATAAAAAAACCTGGTAGGGATGGGGTACAATTGTTGTGCTGTCTTTGGAAGGCAGTCCGCCGCAAGTATGTTACAGCATCCACCTGGTAAGGTTGCTGTGACAATAAAATAAGCACATAGAAGCTAAAAAAGAAAGGTTTTCTTTCCTTTTGAGGTCATTAGATCTTGGGGATTTGTGAAAGGATTAAATAGCACTTTTTGGTTCCATAGCATGTCTTGCATGGCTCTTTTCCCCCACAGGCTGAACATACAAATTGGGTGTTGTAGCGTACCGTCTGATAAAAACAGTGACAGCTTCCAGTAAGGTTGGTGTGTAATGGGTTTTGTTGAAGTAGTGTTAAGAATCACGTTTTTTTGTAAAAAACAGCTTTTTATTGAAGTATGTAATATACATGTACAAAAAGGGTATGTAACCTGATGAATTTTTGTTAAACATACCCTATAACAAGCACCCAGATAAAAAAAACAGGAACATTACTAGTGTGACAAAAGACTACCTCATGAGAAGCGCTTTTTCTTTTAATCTAATATCAAGGTGAAAAGAAAAAAAATGGAAATTTTGAAATGTAGCAGTTCGGTGGTTCACTTCATTAAATTTGAGGAAAAATAGGAAAGCACAAATTAAATAGTATTTTATATGATATGAGATTAAATATAGTTTAGCTTATAGAATGACTGACTAATCCATAAAACAAGTTATGGTTTTATAAAAGCTAGAGAGCCAGGGATTTGAAATTAACATGTAAGTGATTTGAGTCAGTTTGAGTCACTAGTCAGAAAGGCTCAAATTAAACTTTTTCTTCGAAAGCCACAATATCTTTGCTTTTAGAGTAGTATTCAAATGTACTCATCTAAAACTGTGACTAATTTTGTTTATTTTTAAAGATTTTATTTATTTATTTTAGAAAGATAGGAAGGGAGGGAGGAAAACAGCAATGTGTGAGAGATAGCTGGCCTGCATCCCAGGCACATGCCCTGATGGGCAATCAGACTAGCAACCTTTCAGTTCGCAGGCTGGTACTCAATCTGCTGAGCCACACACCAGCCAGGGCTAAAACTTTGACTAATATGTGTATGTTAAATTATATATATAACTTAACAACTGAAGTTAGTGTATGCTGAAAGTGAACATAAATTTTAAAACAATTATGTATTTTTTCTGATTAATTTTGCATTAACTTCTTAAAGTTTCATAATTTGATGCTTATGCACATTAAAACTGATAGAAACCATGGTTAAATGAATAGGTAAACCATTTCCAGTTTAACAGCTCAATCATGGGGATTTGGGAAACATTTTTGCTATGATATGTATGGAATTTCAAAACTGTTTTGAAAAATGAGATGCTTAAAATTCAGAAAATTGAATAGTAAAAGGCTAATGATACAAAAATCTGATTTTGGAGCCAGATATCCTGGATTTAATCCCAACTACACCATTTCACACGTGTGATATGGAGCCTTTCGCCTCAGTTTATCCATCTGTAAAGTGGAGATTATAATGGTGCCTGCACATAGGTTGTTTGTTGTAAGGATTAAACAAGTTAAAATATGTAAAATTTCAGTGCCTATTTATTTATAATGAACCTTATATAAATGTTTGCTATTATTTGAGCATTACTATTGTTGTTATTATGCCCTGTATTTTTTTAAAATGTATTTTAATTGTTGTTCTTGTACAGTTTTCTGTCTTTTGCTCCCATTCCAGCCCACCGCCCCAGCCCTCCCCACCCCCGTCCCATATGTGCCCTGTATTTAAGTTAAGAGTCCATGGTATGTTTAGTGTGCTGAACTATAACTTCATAAAGGAAGTAAAAATTTTTTAAACCAAAATGTATTCAATTCAGTACTAATACATGCCTATTAAGAAATTACCTAGCTTGCCCTGGCAGGTATAGCTCAGTGGATTGAGTGCCAGCCCATGAACCAGAGGGTCGCTGGTTTGATTTCTAGTCAGGGCACATGCCTGGGTTGTAGGCCAGGTCCCCAGTGCGGGAGTACAAGAGGCAACCACACATTAATGTTTCTTTCCTTCTCTTTTTCCCTCCCTTCCCTTCTCTCTAAAAATAAATGAAATAAAATCTTTTAAAAAACACAGTTGATTACAAAAAAAGAAATTACTTAGCTCTATAAAAATTTTAGCTTTGCAAAGTCAGAACTTTTATTTTCTCTAGTTTGCTCAGTGTTGATGGGGTGGGGCTTTTAGGAACTAACATGCCATCTGTTAGAGAGATAGGGCCCTTTACTTTATATTTACAGTGAATGAAATATTAATACTTGCAATCTGGCCTTCTCTTCTTAGTATCAACTAACTTGGGAAACCAGGTCAAAACATTGCTAGTGAACATGGGTAAGAACAAAGGGACATTTTATCAAATATGGAAAAGATTAAGGATGAACTCTTTCTGTGCCACAGCATGTGATTTGAACACTGTAGTGACTAAAATATACCAGATCAGTCTTTTTTTTTAATATATATAGTACTGGATACACACTGGTAGATTTGCTCTATTTATTTCCTCATGCTACACTGATTATACCACTAATACAATTAAATGTCCTTTTGGAATTACCTCTTTGTTTTGCATCAAATTAGTTTTCTAGATTGGTCCTTGAGGTGTTCCAAATCTTCATCTGCAACATATGTATAATCATCTTTTAAATGACTAATTTGTTAACTACTCTTAGTAGATTTCTACAAGTATAATTTTCAGTGTGTGATTCTTAGCATTTAAGAGTATTTTCAGTCCCTTTTGAACTAATTACAATAGTACTATAATGTATAACAGTCCCCTTTTAAATAACAAAATAAATCTTTAAGCCTTATTTTGTTTGAATTATATTTGAAAATGTATTAACATTTTATTCTAGAATAAAATGTTAATGCTAGTTAGCCTGTCACCATGGTAGGATAAAATAGTTTCTTTTTTTTAACTTTTTTCCCCTTTTTATTGAATTTGTTGGGGTAACACTGGTTAACAAAATTTCCATGTTTCAAGTGCACCGTCTACAATACATCATCCGTATACGGCATTGTGTGTTCACTACCTCAGGTCAAGTCTCTGTCCATCACCATTTAACCCCCTTCTTCCCTGCAACACCCCCCGCCCCACCCTGCCCCCTGCAATTGTGGTATGTGTCACTTCTTTCTGCTTAGGATTCCTTGACTAGAGGAGATCACATGACCAGACCTATCTTTTTGAGTGCCTAGAGGGAGAGGTTTCAAAATAGTTCCTTAGGTTAATTTTTATTTCCTGCCTTTTGCCTCATTCCTTCCTCTACCCACCAAACAGGCCTTTCCTGCTAACTCAGGCTAAAAGGTTGATTAAGATACTCAAAATGTTTTAAAAGGGAGTAAGGTACAATTTCCCGTGGAGAATGGCAGCCTCCACTTTATGAAAGTTTTGTTATAAAAGTTATGTATAGGTGAGCTTGGAAATGTGAATGCTTTTTCCCATAGGATCCAATAGCTGTTTCTAGTAAAAACACTTCTATTAAAATGAGTAGTTTGGCTCACAACTCAAATAATCACATTTTTAATATTTTGGTCTGTAGCAAAAGTGCTTCAAAGCTACTTCCTGTTTCATCACACATAATATTAAAAAGATGTGTATGTTGAGATTGAATAAGATTAATAATTTTTACCCCTCATTGAGGGGGCATTTTGAAGTGAAAAGGACTTTTTTGGGTGCAGTGTGTGGTGATAATGCTATGACTACCAGAAACTGGTAGACTTGGGTGTCACTATGCTGAGGGTATCAACAGTTTTACCTACCATTGTTTTGACCATTAATGCAAATATCAACACAGTGAAAAAGGCAAATGTCTCAGTCTTATGAAAATAGTTTTGACCTCAGGATTCCTCAAAAGCCCTAGGGAACCCCCAGGAGTTCTTAGACCACAATTTGAGAACCACATTTAGGTGTTAATCTAATTCACAAACTTTAAGAAATGAATGGGTATCTTTGTTCAATTTTAAACCACTTTACCAAGATGTACATGCCATATAATTCATTCCTTTAAAGTGAACAGTTCAGTGGTTTTTTTAATGTTGATCCTGACAAAGAAAATACCTGTTGAGAAGAGCTCCTGGTGGCTGACTGGGCTCAAATTAAAAAACAGAAACAAAAACCACAGCCTAGAAGCCATTGCTGAACAGGGCTTCTGGCTCAAGCTACACTTCAGGGAGAAACCTGCACTAAACTGCCTGCCTTCCACACTGAACCATCTCCCTGCCTGCACTCTGTCTCTGCCACTTGAGTCAGCCCACATGTAGGAGTTCCTGGAATCATATTTCAACCAATAGGGCTGAGACTCACCTCTCCAATCAGAACTGCATAGCTCTGTCCTCATTGGCATCCTCAGTGACCAATCAGAGCAGCTCCATTATGACCAATCAGGACAGTGCTTTTTGGACAAATGAAACTGAGGATTTGGAGCCCTCATTTGCGTGAGAACAAGCCAATCAGGGACCAGGGACAGGGACTTTTTTTCCAAAAAAATTTTATTGATTTTAGAAGAAGGAGAGGAAGGAAAAGGGAGGGAGGTAGAGGTGGGGGGAGAGATTGAGATTTGTTCTTGCATTTTGCACTTATTGGTGCATTCATTGGTTGATTCTTGTGTGTGCCCTGAAGAGGGATTGGACCAGCAACCTTGGTGTGTCAGGATGGCACTCTAACCAACTGAGTTACAGGGCCCTGGGACTTTTCTCTGTCAGCTCCCTTTTGGCTCAGGGGCGCACACTTTCCCTTTCCATCTAAGACTGTGTTTTTCTGGGCTGGAACTGAAACACCAAAGATGTCTCAGCTCAGTAGGGTAGAGTAGAGCCATCATGGCATCCCAGACTAGACTGACCAGAGCAGAGCAGAACTGACTAGCCAGAGAGGGGGTCAAGGACCACCTCATCCTGAGGGTCACCTCTCAGCAGTGCTTTCCACACCTGTGCTATTTCCTACTTGAAAGGTAACACCATTGAGCTATTTGCACTGAATAAAGACTCCTCTTTCCCCGCACCCCAAATTGGGGTTCCTGTTGGCTTTTGAATTGGCACCAGCAACCACTAGTTGATAATGTATTTACCAACTCATGCAACGAACACCCTTATCTAATTTTATGACATTTTAATCACCCTGTTAATCTCCTTTTTGTCCCCATAAATTTGAGATTTGGCTTTTTTGAACATTTCATATAAATACAGTTACACAATTTGTGGTCTTCTGTAATTTGGCTTAGCATAATGTTTCTGAGGTTTACCTTTGTTGTAACATTTATCAGTACATTCCTTTTTTTGTGGAAGAGTAATGTTTCATTTTATTTTATTTTGTTTATTCATTCATCAGTTGATAGATACTTGGATTGTTTCCACTGCTGTGAGCATTTGTGTAAAAATCTTTGTGTGGACATGTTTCCTTTTCCCTTAGGTACATATCTAGGAGTGGAATTGCTGGGTTATAGGGTAACTCTGTGCTTAACGTTTTGAGTAACTGCCAGCTTGTTTTCCAAAGCAGCTGCACCATTTTATACTCCCACCATCAATGTATGAGCATTCCAATTTCTTTTACTTTTAAAGAACTCATTTACTGTATGGAAAATGGAGGTGACTTTGGCTAATTGCAGAGTGCATGCTCCTGTCTGAAGGCATTCAAATTACAAGTGAAAAGCGAAACAAACTTTGTGTAGTCCAAACAAAAAGGGTGGCCAGGTTCAGTCCTTGGCTACTGATTTGGAACCCCAGGTTTTAGTTTACTTTGATCAAGCAGTAGTTCTTATAAGATTTTTTTAAAATGAGCAAAAGCTTAACAATATAGTACACAAAAAGTTTAAAGAGTAAAACACTTTTGTTCACCTATCACTCAGTTTCACAGCTCATTACCAATACAATTAAAGCCTTCAGTGAACTGCCTCTCGTTTTTAACCCCTTTTCTCTCTACTACAGTTAACACTTAGCTGAATTTGTTTTTTATCCTTTCCTTGTGTTTCTTTACATTTTCACTATATATATATTTGTAAATTGCACAACATTATGTATACACAAATGCCTTTTTCTGGTAAAAGATCTGATTAGATATGGGACTCAAATGATTGCTTGCTCAAAGTATTTGAGGTTTTAAAGGCAAAAACAAATTGTGTTGAAAGGAGTCAAAAATAATATTACAAATTTATCTTGGGGAAGAAAGGTAAAAGTTTGTATTTTATCACATATGTTGTTCCTCCACTTTTCTTTTAAAAAAACAAAACAAAATAAAAGCTTTTCACCCTAATCTATTACTTGCTATATATTCCAAGTGAACGTGGCAGTGAAAATTGTGTTAGTGTACTTTCAATTCTTTTGAGAGGCTGTGGGTCAGTCACCACATAGTCAGTGGTGACTATGCTTTAACACCAGAACTGAAACCTGAAAGGGAAAGAAATCCTCAGTATAAATTGCACTTTTCAATCCATTGGTCAGTTAATCCATTTTCTTTTTAGCTCTGTTTTCTATCGTGTGTGTGCGCGTTAATGCTACAGACATTAATACATTAATTTAGAGTTTCTCTTATAATTCTTTCCTTATTACCCTGCCCCATCAAGTATAAGATTTTAGGATAAGAATTTTCTGAAGTAGACTTCTGGCCAAGATGGAGGTGTAGGCAGACACACTGGGCCTCCTCTCACAACCAAAATTAAGGACAACAAAGATTTAGAAACAAGAAAACAACCAGAACTCAGAAAATCAAACTGTTTGGAAGTCCAACAACGATTCATCCAGACTGGTAAGAGGGGCGGAGTCGAGGCAGGAAAAAGCGGAGGTGCGGACCAGGCTCGCAGGCAGCAGCAGCTGGCAGCCCCCAGGTGCACAGGCGGTGACTAGCAGACCCCGGGCATGGGGTGGCAACTGTGGAGAACCAGTGAGGCTGCACAAGGCAGCTGGCTGACCGGGTGGTCCCGCATTCATGTGCAGATAATCCAGGCAAAGGGGAAGCGATGGAAAGGAGTGGAATCTGAGAGTGAGGGAGCAAGCGCCATTGTCTCCTCTCAGACCCCGCCCCCACATACAGCGTCACTACCCAGCAACTGGGCTGTCCCACCCTGGGGAACACCTGAGGCTCTACCCCTCACTACCTAACAGCCGCGACTAGACCTAAAAAACCCCCAAAAAAACCCAGAAATGAAAATGGCTCAAACCGGAGAGCAAATCAAAGCCCCAGAGCCAATTTATCTAAGCGATGAAGAGATTGCCAACCTATAAGATGCACAATTCAAAACCCTGGTGATCAGGATGCTCACAGAATTGGTTGATTTTGCTCACAAATTAGATGAAAAAATGAAGGCTACAATAAGTGAAATGAAGAAAAATACATGGGGAACCAACAGAGATGGGAGGAAAACTGGGACTCAAATCAATGGACTGGACCAGAAGGAAGAAAGAAACAACCAAACAAAAAACGAGGAAGAAACAAGAATTGAAAAAAATGAGGAGAGGCTTAGGAACCTCCAGGACATCTTTAAACGTCCCAACATCCGAATTATAGGGGTACCAGAAGGGGAAGAAGAAGAGCAACCAGTGGAAAACTTATTTGAACAAATAATAAAGGAGAACTTCCCCAA